>JAVLUX010000006.1:1985000-2035000 GCA_032164185.1 Moxostoma hubbsi
GTCTCCTGGCTCTGCCTGATGGAGTTTGGCCAGGAGACGTCATAGACGCCTGTCCCACCAGGGCCTCCGGCACTAGCTTACTTAAAGTTTTAATTTGTGGTTTAGTGGTAATCAGTTGAGGGTGAAGCGTTTACCAGCCCCTCACACCCATCCAGAGCCCCCATTTGGCCGCTGTGGTGGCTACAACGCGCCATGACAGAAAAACGGGGAGGGAACAGTCTCTATTGGCCCTCCCCCCATGGCGCTGCCCACGATGTTGCCTGTCCGGTTACACGCAGAGGTAGGGGGTTGTTTTGCCAGACTTTGCCGCACTAACACACACACACACACACACACACACACAGTAACACACACACAGTAACACACACACACACACACACACACTTTTCTAGTGAGTTTATTTTGGCAGGTTTTGTCAGTCTGACAGCGAGTAAAGTTCCTGGTTAGGGAAACTCTCAGGACCTTTAGCTCACCTGCTCATTCCAGCTTTAACTTCTCTCACGACATGTTTCTCTTGGTAAAGGAAAAGCTTTGATAGACATACAGCACATGTTCATATGAGCAACAGTCAGAGTGAAGCTTGTCTTGTTTCATTATTCGCTCATGTTTTATTGCTGATTTGGGCATTCTGGAACGTTCCTCACATCTCTGTGATCTCTTGACCCTCAGGATCCGTTTCTAGTCAGCACATGTTGATGCTCTGCACTAGCCTGCTCACCGTTTCTTTGGAAATATCTGTCTCCAGATACATATCCTGTTTCTACGGTGGCCTACTGTCCGTGTGCCATGCGACCCCTCAAAACACAACACGACTCACCTTTCCTGACACACACCTATACACACTTCCTGCTTATAAACACCACTCTGAAGGGTCGTTAGGAAAGAGATCAAAACGGCACCATGTGATACACTTAGTGAACAGGAAATCAAAAGTGACCTCAGTTACTTTCTTAAAGCACATTATTGCAAAAAAACAAAATCTATCTCATGCTTTAAGCACTCATGTGAGTGTTACTTGAGTGACTAACTATTCTGGAATAACTGAGTTGATCCACCTGGTGTAGCGTTCATTGGAGCCACGGCAAACTTTACAACCACCAACCTGACAAATAAAGACACAAACACACACAGAGAAATGGTCACATTAGTGTTTATTTTAATCATCTGCCAACATGTGTTATATGCTATACGGTGTGTGTGTGTATATACATAACAATGCATTTAAATAGCTGTGTGTATTCAGCACTAACTGTTGCGGCTTCATGTTGTAGTTTCACTCTCTGAGGCATCATAATCCCACAACACATACGTTTCAGTGATAGTTAAATGAGGGTATACATAGACTTCTTGAATTGATGATTTGTTTGTGTTGCTGAAATTACAGTTTAATTTTCTGTTAATGAATGATTTTCTGTAAAGCTGCTTTGAAACTATTTGTACAAATAAAAATGACTTGCCTTGACTTGAAGTCATCTGTTAAATTGGGGAATGAATGGTTGGTTACCAATATTCCAGTCTTCGAAGAGAACAGAATTCCTGGCATTCCTGTAAACCTCAATGAGAGCTGATTTTGACCCTCTGGAAACCAACACATGGAAAAATCCCCTTGAAATAACCAGCCCATCATCAAATACACACTCACCAACCATAAAACACCTCAACACACATGCAGTATTTCAGTAAAGTCAATAGTGTGTGTTTTCAGTGTAAGATTATGAGAGATCAGTAAAGGTCACAACCAGACACTTAAAACAACAAACACACACACACACACACACACACACACACACACAAACACACACAACACACACACACACACACACACACACACACACTCAAAAAATAGTTATAAACAATCAGCATGTTCTTAATTTTCGTAAAAAATATTTTTTTTGTAAATCAAAAAGAGGTACTGCAGTGAAAATGAATTGTGGCAGCGGAGGCGTGGTCAAGCGCCCGTCCGGAGAGGGGGAGCGGTAAGGGCGCTTACACCTGAGCTAAAATATGTCTAACACCTGTCTCTAATTTCAGTGAGCATGGGGAGAGCGGCATAAAAGAGCCACAGCACCACCAGTCAGGACGCCAGTCCAGTGTTGGCAGCCCCGAGTAGTTCTAAGTTGATAGAAAGTTTTGAGTTTTGTTATAAGAAGAAGTTTATGTTGAACCCCTGTAACTTTACTTTGAGAATTAAAAACACCCTTACCTGTGAGCAGAAGCCTGTCCTCGTGTCCTCCTTTTCCCCGCCCTGTCGAGAATCTTGTTACACTGGTGCCGAAAACACGGGATCTTCAGATATGGAGGGTCGTCCCATAGAGTCCTCCCAGCTGGCCGAAGTCCTCCAGTCCCTCGCAGCACTACATCAGAGCCACCATCAGTCCCTGCTTGAGCTCCGAGAGGACCAAGATCTGCGTTTTTTTGAGATCATGCGGGCTCAAGCAGAGGACCGGCATGCCATCCGGAGCCTGCTCAGCCAGGAGGTCGCTCCCGCCTCAGCCGCGACCCCGGACCATCGCTCCCCGTTGCCCCGCCCACGTTACAGAAGATGGGGGCAACGGACGACCCCGAAGCGTTTTTAGATCTGTTCGAGCGGACCGCAGAAATATGGGGCTGGCCGCGCGACCAGTGGGCAGCCCGCCTTGTCCCTCTTTTGTCCGGGGAAGCCTAACTCGCGGCTCAGCAACTGCCTGCAACGAACCTCCTGGCTTATGCTGATCTGAGAAGAGCGATCATGCAACGGGTAGGTTGGAGTCCTGAAGAGAACCGCCAGCTGTTCCGGGCCATGAAGTTGGAGAAAACCGACCGCCCGTTCGCGTTTGCCCAGCGGCTCCGTGATGCCTGCCGGAAATGGCTGCTAGTGGGGGACCGCGATGTCGAGGGACTAATCGATCAGGTGGTGCTGGAGCAGTTCACTCAGCGATTGCCCAAGAGAACGGCGGAGTGGGTCCAGTGCCACCGCCCGGCGTCGCTGGAGGCGGCGATCCAGCTAGCGGAGGACCACATGGCGGCGTCCCCAAGGGCGGACGAGCCCTCTCTCTCTCTCTCTCCCTCCCCTGTGTTTTTTTCCGCTCTTCCCCCTCCCCCTCCCCCCTCTCGCTCTGTCTTCCCTCCAGGGTCCGTTCCTGCCCCCCGCAGGCGAGGAGCCTGGCAGAGACCCACGGTGGCAACGCACACCCCCCCCCCGCCACATTCAGCCGCTCTCCCCCTCAGGTGGGGGCGTCCGCCGACGCAGGTACGGGTGTGGTGCCTGGGCCAGCCTGTTGGAGGTGCGGGGACCCGGGCCACTTCCGTGATCAGTGTCCGATGATGGAAGTGGGGACGGTGGTTTGGGTCTCCGATCCCCCGCATGCTGCCCCCAATCGGACTGGAGCGTACCGGATTCCGGTAAGAATCCAGGGGGGTACACACCAAGCATTGCTGGATACCGGTTGCAATCAAACCACCATCCATCAACGCTTGGTTCAACCTGGGGTTTTGGGCACAGCTAGACGGGTGAGGGTGAGGTGCGTGCATGGGGATATTCACAAGTACCCGATGATGACGTTGTTAGTGAAATTCCGGGGAAAAAAGCATAGAGTGGAGGCAGCGATTTGTCCCCGCCTCACCCATCCTCTGATTTTGGGGACCGATTGGCCAGCGTTTAAAGATGTGCTAGGGGGAGTTTATATGGATGGGTCCTGCACTAAAGTGGGGAGATGTTCGATGTGCGATGCTTTGACAGGGGAGGCGGAGCCGGGGCCGTCCTCGGCGGCTCCAAATCGGGATGACGAGGAGAGGGGCGAGGCTTCCGCCCCTCCTCTTCGCAGGGAATTCCCTGACGAGGATTTCCCTTTGGAGCAGTCATGGGACGAAACCCTCAAGCATGCCTTCGATCATGTAAAAGTGATCGATGGTCAGCGCCTTCAACCAGACATCGCTCTCGCATACCCCTATTTCTCAATTAGAAATGACCGACTATATAGAGTGACGCAGGACACTCAAACTAAAGAAAATATGACACAGCTTTTGATTCCACAGAGCCGCCGGGAAATGTTATTCCAGGCGGCTCATTATAATCCCATGGCGGGTCATCTAGGGGAAAGAAAAACACTTCTCCGACTAATAGCCCGTTTTTATTGGCCGGGCATTAGCGGTGATGTCCGCAGGTGGTGTGCGGCGTGCCGCGAATGCCAGCTGGTAAACCCACCGGCCACCCCAAAAGCGCCATTGCGCCCTCTTCTGTTGATCGTGGTCCCCTTCGAGAGGATTGGAATGGACCTCGTCGGGCCATTAGAGCGGACAGCACGCGGACATCGCTTTGTGTTAGTCCTAGTGGATTACGCAACGCGATATCCGGAAGCAGTGCCTCTAAGCAACATCTCAGCACGTAGTGTTGCTGGGGCGCTCTTCAAAATAATCTCCCGAGTGGGGATTCCAAAAGAAATCCTCACCGATCAAGGCACAACGTTTATGTCACGCACACTTCGTGAACTTTATGATCTATTGGGCATTAAATCGATTCGCACTAGCGTGTATCATCCGCAGACAGATGGCCTAGTGGAACGTTTTAACAAAACCCTCAAAAACATGATCCGTAAGTTCGTGCACGAGGATGCTAAAAACTGGGACAGATGGCTCGATCCCCCTGTTGTTTGCAGTACGAGAGGTCCCGCAAGCCTCAACTGGCTTCTCTCCATTTGAGCTGTTGTACGGGCGACGCCCGCGCAGCATCTTAGATGTTTTACGAGAAGGCTGGGAGGAAGGTCCTACAAATAGCAAAAATTAAATTCAATACGTTCTTGACCTCAGAGCAAAGCTCCACACTTTGGGAAAACTAACACAGGAGAATTTGCTCCGGGCCCAAGAACGTCAATGCCGGCTGTACTACAGGGGAGTGCGGCTGAGGGAATTTGCACCGGGAGATAAAGTTCTTGTATTGCTTTCCACATCGAGCTCCAAATTACTCGCCAAGTGGCAAGGGCCCTTCGAGGTCACACGACGAGTGGGGGATCTCGATTATGAGGTTAAGCGAACCGATAGGGGGAATGCGCGTCAAATTTACCACCTCAACCTCCTTAAATTTTGGAGGGAGGCGGTCCCTGTATCGTTGGCCACGGTGGTCCCAGAGAGGGCGGAGCTCGGACCGGAAGTAAGTCCAAAACTAGATCTCAATGCCCCAGTCATTTGTGGAGACCACCTCTCCCCGTGCCAACGAGCAGAGGTTGCCAGGTTGCAGAAGGAATTTGCAGACGTGTTTTCTCCCCTGCCAGGTCGCACAAACCTCATCCAGCACCATATCGAGACCGCGCCGGGGGCGGTCGTTCGTTGCCGCCCTTATCGCCTCCCCGAGCATAGAAAGAAAGTTGTCCGGGACGAATTGGATGCCATGCTTGATATGGGGGTAATAGAAGAATCCCACAGCGACTGGTCCAGCCCGGTCGTTCTTGTTCCCAAGAGTGACGGGTCGGTGCGGTTCTGTGTGGATTACAGAAAGGTCAACGCGGTGTCTAAATTTGACACGTACCCAATGCCCCGCGTTGATGAACTGCTCGATCGGTTAGGTACTGCTCGTTTTTATTCGACATTGGATTTAACAAAGGGTTATTGGCAGATCCCCTTGACACCAATCTCCCGAGAAAAAACAGCCTTCACCACGCCGTTCGGATTACACCAATTCGTGACACTTCTGTTCGGTTTGTTCGGGGCCCCAGCCACGTTCCAGCGTTTAATGGACCGTGTCCTCCGGCCGCACTCTGCCTACGCCACTGCCTACATAGACGACATTATTATTTATAGTAATGACTGGCAGCGGCATATACAACATCTGAGGGCGGTCCTGAAGTCGCTGAGGCGGGCGGGGCTCACTGCAAACCCCAAGAAGTGCGCGATTGGGCGTGTGGAGGTGCGGTATCTGGGGTTCCACTTGGGCCATGGCCAGGTGCGTCCCCAAATTGATAAAACCGCGGCGATTGCGACTTGCCCTAGGCCCAAGACCAAAAAGGGGGTGAGGCAGTTCCTGGGGCTGGCTGGCTACTACAGAAGGTTTGTACCTAATTATTCGGACGTCACCAGCCCGCTGACTGACCTCACTAAAAAGGGGGCTCCAGATCCGGTCCAATGGTCAGAGCAGTGCCAACAGGCGTTCACACAAATTAAAGCCGCACTCTGTGGGGGGCCGCTCTTGTATTCACCTAACTTCTCTCTCCCTTTCTTGTTACAGACGGACACTTCAGACAGGGGGCTGGGGGCCGTACTCTCGCAGGTGGTGGAGGGGGAGGAGCGCCCGGTGCTATACATCAGTAGGAAGCTTTCCTTGAGGGAAACGAAGTATAGCACCGTGGAAAAGGAGTGTCTGGGCATCAAGTGGGCGGTCCTCACACTCCGCTACTACCTGCTGGGGCGGGCCTTCACCCTCTGCTCGGATCATGCCCCACTGCAGTGGCTCCACTGCATGAAGGATACTAACGCCCGGATCACCCGTTGGTATCTGGCTCTCCAGCCTTTTAAGTTCGAGGTGATCCACAGACCGGGGGTGCAGATGGCTGTCGCTGACTTCCTTTCCAGAAATGGGGGGGGAGTGGTAGGCAGGCCGGATGGCGCCCCGGCCTGAGTCGGGCGGTGGGGGTATGTGGCAGCGGGGGCGTGTTCAAGCGCCCGTCCGGAGAGGGGGAGCGGTAAGGGCGCTTACACCTGAGCTAAAATATGTCTAACACCTGTCTCTAATTTCAGTGAGCATGGGGAGAGCGGCATAAAAGAGCCACAGCACCACCAGTCAGGACGCCAGTCCAGTGTTGGCAGCCCCGAGTAGTTCTAAGTTGATAGAAAGTTTTGAGTTTTGTTATAAGAAGAAGTTTATGTTGAACCCCTGTAACTTTACTTTGAGAATTAAAAACACCCTTACCTGTGAGCAGAAGCCTGTCCTCATGTCCTCCTTTTCCCCGCCCTGTCGAGAATCTTGTTACATGAATGAAAAATGAAATTAAAATGCAGAAAAAAATCCATAATTAAATAAACAAAGAGTATAATGAAAAACCTTAAAAATGCAGAACGTAAATGAAGCGCGAATCAAAACGTTATTCGAACCAAGAGCGAAATGAAAAACGGAACGGAAATGCAGCGTGAATCAAAACGTTAATCGAACCAAGAGTGAAATGAAAAACCGGAACGGAAATGCAGCGCGAATCAAAACGTTATTCGAACCAAGAGCGAAATGAAAAACGGAACAAAAAATGCAGCGCGAATCAAAACGTTAGTCGAAACAAGAGCGAAATGAAAAACGGAACGAAAATGAAGCGCGAATCAAATCGTTATTCGAACCAAGAGCGAAATGAAAAACGGAACGGAAATGCAGCGCGAATCAAAACGTTAATCGAACCAAGAGCGAAATGAAAAACCGGAACTGAAATGCAGCGTGAATCAAAACGTTATTCGAACCAAGAGCGAAATGAAAAACCGGAACGGAAATGCAGCGCAAATCAAAACGTTATTCGAACTAAGAGCGAAATGAAAAACCGGAACGGAAATGCAGCGCGAATCAAAAAGTTAATCGAACCAAGAGCGAAATGAAAAACCGGAACGGAAATGCAGCGCAAATCAAAACGTTATTCGAACTAAGAGCGAAATGAAAAACCAGAACGGAAATGCAGCGCGAATCAAAACGTTAATCGAACCAAGAGCGAAATGAAAAACCGGAACGGAAATGCAGCGCGAATCAAAACGTTAATCGAACCAAGAGCGAAATGAAAAACGGAACGAAAATGCAGCGCGAATCAAAACGTTAGTCGAAACAAGAGCGAAATGAAAAACGGAACGAAAATGAAGCGCGAATCAAAATGTTAATCGAACCAAGAGCGAAATGAAAAAACGGAACGGAAATGCAGCGCGAATCAAAACGTTATTCGAACCAAGAGCGAAATGAAAAACGGAACGAAAATGCAGCGCGAATCAAAACATTAGTCGAAACAAGAGCGAAATGAAAAACCGGAACGAAAATGCAGCGTGAATCAAAACGTTATTCGAACCAAGAGCGAAATGAAAAACCGGAACGGAAATGCAGCGCAAATCAAAACGTTAATCGAACCAAGAGCGAAATGAAAAACCGGAACGGAAATGCAGCGCGAATCAAAACGTTATTCGAACTAAGAGCGAAATGAAAAACCGGAACGGAAATGCAGCACGAATCAAAACGTTAATCGAACCAAGAGCGAAATGAAAAACCGGAACGGAAATGCAGCGCGAATCAAAACGTTAGTCGAAACAAGAGCGAAATGAAAAACGGAACGAAAATGAAGCGCGAATCAAAACGTTATTCGAACCAAGAGCGAAATGAAAAACGGAACGGAAATGCAGCGCGAATCAAAACGTTATTCGAACCAAGAGCGAAATGAAAAACGGAACGGAAATGCAGCGCGAATCAAAACGTTAATCGAACCAAGAGCGAAATGAAAAACTGGAACTGAAATGCAGCGCGAATCAAAACGTTATTCGAACCAAGAGCGAAATGAAAAACGGAACGAAAATGCAGCGCGAATCAAAACGTTAATCGAACCAAGAGCGAAATGAAAAACCGGAACGGAAATGCAGCGCGAATCAAAACGTTAATCGAACCAAGAGCGAAATGAAAAACCGGAACGGAAATGCAGCGCGAATCAAAACGTTAATCGAACCAGGAGCGAAATGAAAAACGGAACGAAAATGTAGCGCGAATCAAAACGTTAGTCGAAACAAGAGCGAAATGAAAAACGGAACGAAAATGCAGCGCGAATCAAAACGTTAGTCGAAACAAGAGCGAAATGAAAAACGGAACGAAAATGCAGCGCGAATCAAAACGTTATTCGAACCAAGAGCGAAATGAAAAACGGAACGGAAATGCAGCGCGAATCAAAACGTTAATCGAACCAAGAGCGAAATGAAAAAACGGAACTGAAATGCAGCGCGAATCAAAATGTTAGTCGAAACAAGAGCGAAATGAAAACCGGAACGGAAATGCAGCGCGAATCAAAACGTTAATCGAACCAAGAGCGAAATGAAAAACGGAACGGAAATGCAGCGCGAATCAAAACGTTATTCGAACCAAGAGCGAAATGAAAAACCGGAACGGAAATGCAGCGCGAATCAAAACGTTATTCGAACCAAGAGCGAAATGAAAAACGGAACAAAAAATGCAGCGCGAATCAAAACGTTAGTCGAAACAAGAGCGAAATGAAAAACGGAACGAAAATGAAGCGCGAATCAAATCGTTATTCGAACCAAGAGCGAAATGAAAAACGGAACGGAAATGCAGCGCGAATCAAAACGTTAATCGAACCAAGAGCGAAATGAAAAACCGGAACTGAAATGCAGCGTGAATCAAAACGTTATTCGAACCAAGAGCGAAATGAAAAACCGGAACGGAAATGCAGCGCAAATCAAAACGTTATTCGAACTAAGAGCGAAATGAAAAACCGGAACGGAAATGCAGCGCGAATCAAAAAGTTAATCGAACCAAGAGCGAAATGAAAAACCGGAACGGAAATGCAGCGCAAATCAAAACGTTATTCGAACTAAGAGCGAAATGAAAAACCAGAACGGAAATGCAGCGCGAATCAAAACGTTAATCGAACCAAGAGCGAAATGAAAAACCGGAACGGAAATGCAGCGCGAATCAAAACGTTAATCGAACCAAGAGCGAAATGAAAAACGGAACGAAAATGCAGCGCGAATCAAAACGTTAGTCGAAACAAGAGCGAAATGAAAAACGGAACGAAAATGAAGCGCGAATCAAAATGTTAATCGAACCAAGAGCGAAATGAAAAAACGGAACGGAAATGCAGCGCGAATCAAAACGTTATTCGAACCAAGAGCGAAATGAAAAACGGAACGAAAATGCAGCGCGAATCAAAACATTAGTCGAAACAAGAGCGAAATGAAAAACCGGAACGAAAATGCAGCGTGAATCAAAACGTTATTCGAACCAAGAGCGAAATGAAAAACCGGAACGGAAATGCAGCGCGAATCAAAACGTTATTCGAACTAAGAGCGAAATGAAAAACCGGAACGGAAATGCATCGCAAATCAAAACGTTAATCGAACCAAGAGCGAAATGAAAAACCGGAACGGAAATGCAGCGCGAATCAAAACGTTATTCGAACTAAGAGCGAAATGAAAAACCGGAACGGAAATGCAGCACGAATCAAAACGTTAATCGAACCAAGAGCGAAATGAAAAACCGGAACGGAAATGCAGCGCGAATCAAAACGTTAGTCGAAACAAGAGCGAAATGAAAAACGGAACGAAAATGAAGCGCGAATCAAAACGTTATTCGAACCAAGAGCGAAATGAAAAACGGAACGGAAATGCAGCGCGAATCAAAACGTTATTCGAACCAAGAGCGAAATGAAAAACGGAACGGAAATGCAGCGCGAATCAAAACGTTAATCGAACCAAGAGCGAAATGAAAAACTGGAACTGAAATGCAGCGCGAATCAAAACGTTATTCGAACCAAGAGCGAAATGAAAAACGGAACGAAAATGCAGCGCGAATCAAAACGTTAATCGAACCAAGAGCGAAATGAAAAACCGGAACGGAAATGCAGCGCGAATCAAAACGTTAATCGAACCAGGAGCGAAATGAAAAACGGAACGAAAATGTAGCGCGAATCAAAACGTTAGTCGAAACAAGAGCGAAATGAAAAACGGAACGAAAATGCAGCGCGAATCAAAACGTTAGTCGAAACAAGAGCGAAATGAAAAACGGAACGAAAATGCAGCGCGAATCAAAACGTTATTCGAACCAAGAGCGAAATGAAAAACGGAACGGAAATGCAGCGCGAATCAAAACGTTAATCGAACCAAGAGCGAAATGAAAAAACGGAACTGAAATGCAGCGCGAATCAAAATGTTAGTCGAAACAAGAGCGAAATGAAAACCGGAACGGAAATGCAGCGCGAATCAAAACGTTAATCGAACCAAGAGCGAAATGAAAAAACGGAACGAAAATGCAGCACGAATCAAAACGTTAAACGAACCAAGAGTGAAATGAAAAACCGGAACGGAAATGCAGCGCGAATCAAAACGTTAATCGAACCAAGAGCGAAATGAAAAACCGGAACGGAAATGCAGCGCGAATCAAAACGTTAATCGAACCAAGAGCGAAATGAAAAACCGGAACGGAAATGCAGCGCGAATCAAAACGTTAATCGAACCAGGAGCGAAATGAAAAACGGAACGAAAATGTAGCGCGAATCAAAACGTTAGTCAAAACAAGAGCGAAATGAAAAACGGAACGAAAATGCAGCGCGAATCAAAACGTTAGTCGAAACAAGAGCGAAATGAAAAACGGAACGAAAATGCAGCGCGAATCAAAACGTTATTCGAACCAAGAGCGAAATGAAAAACGGAACGGAAATGCAGCGCGAATCAAAACGTTAATCGAACCAAGAGCGAAATGAAAAAACGGAACTGAAATGCAGCGCGAATCAAAATGTTAGTCGAAACAAGAGCGAAATGAAAACCGGAACGGAAATGCAGCGCGAATCAAAACGTTAATCGAACCAAGAGCGAAATGAAAAAACGGAACGAAAATGCAGCACGAATCAAAACGTTAAACGAACCAAGAGCGAAATGAAAAACCGGAACGGAAATGCAGCGCGAATCAAAACGTTAATCGAACCAAGAGCGAAATGAAAAACCGGAACGGAAATGCAGCGCGAATCAAAACGTTAGTCGAAACAAGAGCGAAATGAAAAAACGGAACGAAAATGCAGCGCGAATCAAAACGTTAATCGAACCAAGAGCGAAATGAAAAAACGGAACGAAAGATACATTTTCATGTCATATTGAACACTTTATTGTGCTTTTGTGTCATCTTGATTCTGCTAAGACATAAGGGTGAGTAAATGATGACAGAACTATCCCTATAAATCATTAATCGGTTGTTTGGATTAAATGTGCCTCCAGCGGCTCCACGGGACGGAGTTTAACCCAAAACCAGCATGAGACGTCAAAGCCAGAACCCGCCAGACACACCATGAACATCCCGTCTCTGATCACACCATATCACATACATAATAATAACACACTGAATCAAACGCACAAATCATGTGTATCTTTCATGTCCCAGAGGTTGATTTTTTATTTAAACTATCTTAAAATAAAAGTTTTTCTCATTTAAACTGATGTGGAAAGTTTTCACCAGGCCTTCATCGTTTATTTGTGGCACTTGCACAGATCTGATTGTATTAAACTATGAAAATATATTATGAAAATATGAATTATTACACGTTTAAAACTACGATCATCTAAAAAAGAGTGAAATGAACAAACAATTTCAATATTTATTGTGTGAAAATTATGTTTAAAAATTCTTTTCAACATTTATGAATATCACAGTTGTGGCGTCACTTTCACCACACCAAACATAATAATGTTTTTATAAAAGTTTGTGTACTTGAGATGAAATATGAGACAAAACAAAGAAATATCAAGGGAGATATCACTTGTGAGCACAAACACGCACACACACACACACACACACACATACACAGACACTCTCACACACACACACACACATACACAGACACTGTGTGTGTTTATAATAATAGAATATTGTTCTTATTTCAGAGAAAAATAAATGGTATCGTGACCGTGAATACCAAAGGAGGGCCAATGTGTGTGTTTATTTCCTTGGCAAGAAAATAGAATCAGCCTTTTTATTTCAAAAAGTCCAAAAACTAACATTTACATCAGCGTCATCTCCAGTATTAAACACGACACAGAATGTGCCGGAAATGACGCTGCGATGGGAATTTGCGTAAAGTAAATAAACTGTTGTGCATTGTTAGTAGACCGCTTACTTTTCATGGCATTATACTGTATGTTGCACATAATGAAAGTGGATGGTGACTGAGGCTGTCACTACAACACGACTCTTGATTATGAGGTTTGTGTCTGCCACAGTGACGCTGTGTTGCGCACATGCAGTGCACTGATGCAGTATTCAGCTCTGTGTCTTTCACATGATTTCACAGGAATTCTTTGGACTGTATTTCGTGACTGAGGCTCGATGTGTTCATGTGTGTCTGTTTTATACATCACAATGACTCAACAGCTCTCAGATGGAATCAGTGCACATTAAATATGAACATGCTATTATTCCACACAAACGGTGCTTTTGTGGCCAGGACAGTGATATTTTGAAATGTACCTATTTTCCAGAATATTCCAGATAGATTCAGTGCTGAGTAAGCTTGGAGTAACTTCTAGAACTTTCTAGAACTTTCCAGCAGTTCAGTGGATATATGTCTGCATTTGCGTGATGTCAACATAAAGAGTTAAAAGTACTCCGTGGAAGCATCTGATAAGATGTGTGAGGCCTACAGGGAATATTTCGGCATTCCTGTCGGGGATCAAGACAACCCCTGGGCGCCTCATTTCCCTCTGGAAGGTGAGATGGACAACTGTTGCTGGGATTTTGTTTTTAATTTTAAAATGTTTCACAATTTTCAATGTTGAAATAATAATCATATATGAGAAATGGAATCTCTTAAACATCAGTCACGGGTGAAATAAATGTATTTTTGTGGGATGGTGCAGAGGGGAAAAGAGAGCCATGAAGTTCGCTATCCCAAGAATTTAGCGGGAACCCACAGACCACTCAAGCAACTTCTGTATGAGGGACCCTTCCAAACATCAGACTGGCAAGAATGCACCACACCTTCCTTCATCCATCACCCCGATGCCACACTGCCATGAGCTCCCCGTACCCACTCCTCCAGAGAGAGAGCAGCCGTCTCGTGTGTGTGTGTGTGTGTGAGTGTGTGTGTGTGTGTGTGTGTGTGTCTGTGTGTGTGTGTGTGTGTGTGTGAGTCAACATCATTTACAGCTCATAACAGCAGCAAAACACTGATAAGAAGCTTCTTTTGATTCTCAAACAAATGATCAGTGTGTGTGAGTCTGTTTAATGTTGCTTGTGTGATACACGTGTGTGTCATGATAACACACACACACTTTGACAGTGAAGACAAGAGTCCTTGAGTTCTCCAGAGATATGTAGTACATGAATACACACGGAGACACAAACACACACACACCTCCTCTTGGGCTGGTCCAGTTATGGCCTGATATCACCATGGAAACGCCTCTCTCCTTCAATCTCTGCCTCCAACACTCAATCAGTTTTCTGGAATTATCCTAGAATTGCACTTAAAAGAGATGGCATTTCAAATGTAGAGCTCTGAGTGATATTCACATTGAACATGTGGTGAGTGTGTACCGGATACACACACAGATCCAGACTGCCCCGAACATCCTGCTGCAGTATCGACCAATCACACGCGCTATCACTAACACTGAAAAACACAACATAATAGAATAAAACACAATAGAATAAAGCCAAATACAATTTAATAGAGCAGAATAGACCAAATGAATGAACTGAACAGAGTAGAATATAATAGAATAATTCCTTATATTAATATTGCACTTTTCTCTGCACTCAAGCTGCAGGGTGATGTGGCTGAATAGAGCGGAACAGAAGAAAAATCTGAGTGGAAAAGAGCAGAATAGAATTTAATAGAATAATAATTTAATAAAGAAGAAAAGAACAGACAAATAAGGATCAAATAAAGCACAAAGAACAGAGTAGAATATCACAGAATAGAGTATGTGAAGTGCATCACTGCTGCTCTCTGCTGCTTCCCCGCGGTCATGGCGAGTGTTCCGCGGTCAGATGCGTGTGCAGACCCGCTGTATTCGGGCTCCAGCTCCCCACTGCAGCTCGGACAGCTGTTCATCGTCTCTCAGAGACAAACAGGAGAGATCTAGTGTTCATTCCGCTTGTACAGTGATCAATAAACACTGATAAATGACTCTCATTCCCCCACGTGGGCTGGTATGCAGACTCATTTCTCACTTCTGCTTCAGGGCGGGGTCTGTGAGTTGATTGGTCAATGGAAAACGCGGTCTTGCGTTTCATTGGACCAAATATCTGTCAGTCAATGAGCGTAGCGGTGATTGGATAGGAACATTTGACAATCAGACACTGAGGGCGTGTGGGAATGCAAAGCCCTGTGACGTTGCCAAAGCAGTATGACATACGTCGATATTACGTCACAGCAAACAGGACCTGCACTTGCCGGTGATCACCGGTGATCAATTCTGCGCAGAACTTATTGGAGCTTTTGTGCAATAGCTTCCTTCCTCAAGCTGTCAGAAACATGTTGAGGAACTCCAATCATACTGATGCAAGTGACAAATAACCCCTCCCACCCCCATGCTGATGCAACTGACTGACCTTGGCGCTTGAAATACCAAACACATGCTGCTACTGTTATATCATGTAATACTTGAACACCGTTAAAGGGATAGTTCACCTATAAATGAAAATTCTCTCATCATTTACTCACCCTCTTGCCATCCCAGATGTGTGTGACTTTCTTTCTTCTGCAGAACACAAATGAAGATTTTTAGAAGAATATTTCAGCTCTGTAGGTCCATACAATGCAAGTGAATGGTGACCAGAACTTTAAAGCTCATAAAAGTACATAAAGGCAGCATAAAAGTAATCCGTACACATGCTACAACGTGATTTGATAAGTGTGGGTAAGAAACCAATAAATATTAAAACCCTTTGTACCATAAATCTCCACTTTCGCTTTCACTTCTTTCACTTTCACATTCTGAAATAATAAAAAACTTAAATATCAATCTGTTTCTCACCAAAAGCGATCCTTTCAGAAGACACATTATACACCAGAGTCGTATGGAGTACTTTTATGCTGACTTTATGTGATTTGTGGAGCTTTAAAGTGCTGGTCACCATTCACTTGCATTGTATGGACCTACAGAGCTGAAATATTCTTCTAAAAATCTTCATTTGTGTTCAGCAGAACAAGAAAGTTACACACATCTGGGATGGTATGAGGGTGAGGAAATGATGAGAGGATTTGAACTATTCCTTAAATATCCTCCTTTGATGCTGTTCTGTAATCTGTACATGTCTTTGGGTGTATTTACATGTGTATATTGTGAACTGCATTGTGACAAACGAACCATCGTTCCTCTGTATAGCATCTGCATATGGTTGAACGACAATAAAGCTGTATTTGAACTCTGACTTGATTTGGGTGTGATTGCAGAAAACGTGGTTCTCGGAAATGTCTTTTCTGACTCCTCCCGTCTCCGTGGCAAACTTCAAAATTTTACAGTTTTAAGTGTTAGTTTTCGCCCATTGCTGAGGATGTGTTTAACATCTTGACATTGTTTTTAATCAAAAAGGACAATTTGACTGTTGTTCTTTATTATTTTATTATACCAGATATACCAATAATATTATTATTACACCAGAGACAAATTCTCTGAAAAGACACATTTTCTAAGATGACGTCAGTAACCTAAAAGGTCACACACTGATCTAACTTTAATAAAGAAATCATCCGTTAAAATAAACAAATAAACTTTCACATGAACATCAAACAGTGTATCAACATGACCAGCGTTGCGTGTAATTGGATTACAAATGAATTAGTTACTGTAATCTGATTACTTTTAGGTACAAAAGGAGTGTAACACATTACTTTTGAGATCCTTGCATTCAGATTACAGTTGCTGTATTTCAATGAAAGTAATTACTTTTAAGTACATCACTTGGGTTACAAATATTTCTAGAACAATATGATTGATGTTTAATATGAAGTTGAATTCATGTGTTCATATGTTTGTATTTGTGTGACAGCTGAAGGATGTGTGACAATGAACAAGGAGAAAACAGATATTTGACTTTATAGAAAGTAACTTAAAAGTAACGTAATTGCTAATGTGATTACTTTTTAACGAAGTAATGCAGAAAGTAATCTGATTATATTTTTTAGAGAAGTAGTTAGTCATTTGTAGTGGATTACATTTTTGAGTAACTTTGCCAACACTGCCAACGACATGTTTACATAAAACATGCAGATAAAAACACAGTTAAAATATAAATGAATAACTTATTAAACATGGTTCGATAATCACTATGTGAACAACTTACCTTCAAACTACACATCTTTCACATTAATCTCACCAGTGACATGAAATCAAGGCACAAACATTCGTTTTAAATGATTTAATTCCTTATTTTGCTTTATTTGCACACTAATGCTTGAACTGAGGAAACAAAATGAGTAAAAATGAAATGCATAAATAACTGTAAATGTCCTAGAAGTGATGTAGTAGATGAAGGGGATAATGTTTTGTTGTTGTTGTTGTTTGTTTTTCAGGCATTTGCTGAATGAAAAAAAACATAAAAGTTTACGTGCTTGAAAAATGTCTTTCATTTATGTATTATTTGATTGATTTTCTTGACTGGAAAGGCAAGCGCCATGTCTGTCAACAAATACACCTGATACAGAAACACTTATTACAGGCATACTCTCCCCCTGGTTTGCCATGTCTGGGGTTTTCCTGTGGAATTTGGCTACTTTCAAACGGTTTCTGTGTTTTTATTTATTTATGTATTTTTTCAGGGAAAACATGACACACTCAAGTCTTTAACTCCCACCCCACTTTACTGGACCCAATTACAGAGATACTCAGAAGGCAGGATATGACAACAAAAGATGCTTTAATGGTAGTTAATGCAGAGAGAAAATAAAAAGCAACCCAAAGAGAGCAAAAAACACCAAGGCCAGAAATACAAACAACAACAGGAAGTGCAGTAAGCTCACAAACTGAGGGCAAAAATATAAAATGGTAAATGGTCTGCATTTATATAGAGCCTTTTTAACCTTAACGGTATTCAAAGCGCTTTACACTGTGACTCATTCACCCATTCACACACACATTCATACACCAATGGCGGCAGAGCTGCCATGCAAGGTGCTAAGCCTGCCATTGGGTGCAACTTGGGGTTCAGTATCTTGCCCAAGGACACTTCGGCATCTGGAGTCGTGTGGGTCGGGATTCGATCCACCAATCCTGCGATTAGTGGCCGACCCGCTCTAACAACTGAGCGACAGCTGCCCCAGACAGACAGGTGTCTCATGCACGTGCAATTCAATGGGGACAGGTATATTGCTCGAAACCCCCGTAAAGACAGACAGGTGTCTCATGCATGTGTTATTCAGTGGGGACAGGTACGTCGCTCGAAAGCCCTTTTTACCATAAAACTCCACTTCCACATTCACTTCTTTCACGTCACACACACCTTTTCCTCTTACCTCTGGTGATCTGCTGTTGGATCTACAGCGCACTTCAGCGGCTTTCTCCATCTCTGCATGGCAGTGCAGTTTGCCCCTGGGTGCTTCGACAGCGCAAAACTTAAAAGAATTTAAAAGAGTGATTTTCTCTAAAGAGTATATTCCTCTAAAAGAGCAATACACAGCGGCGTTGAAAGTCCTTTTCAGGATGCGTCTTAATAAAGATGCCTTTCCGCCCCTGTGTAGTTCCTGGATGTGGTAGAGTGCTCTCCGCTTCAGACGACCACAGGCGCTGTCTCGTGTGTCTGGACCATGCCATGGACTCCCAGTTCGGCCTCTTCAGTGATACTGTTGAGGACTTTGCCCAGCATTTCTCCAGGGTGAAGCAGCAGACGGAGGCCATCTCACATATCCTGCCCCGCCGCAACCCTGCCGCCACGGGCACTGCCCCATCTGCTCGCCGAGGGCGTCGTCCTGCGGCTAAGAAATGTGCATCTCCGCCTCAACCTGGGCCCAGCTCTCGGCCCCCGTGTCGAGCGCCCCGCGTCGAGCGCCCTGCAGGAAGCGCACGCCCCCATCTTACGGACCCCCTCGAGGACCCGGAAGGCTCCCAGGCGCTCCTTAGACGATCGACCCAGAGACCGAGATGTTCGCTCCGGAGCTGGTAAGATGACCACTCCGTCCCCCGGTGGAGGGACTGGAGGAGAATCCTTGTTTGAGCTTATTTCATTTACCCTCGGGGCTGCGGTACCCACATTCTCAATAAAAGAGCTATTTCCTTTGGCTCTGGGTCACCTGGCCCGCAAATGCCGTTCTCATGGCACTCTGCCGCCATACCTCAACAGTCTCCTGTACACGGACCCCCCGCCTGCAGCCCCATGACTGTTCCCCGGCCAGCTGGTTCTGACGAGTCTAGAGGACGCCTCCGCTGGACCTTCTCCTCAGTCACTAACCCTCCCCCTGCCGGGTGTGCGGAGCAAGGTTAACTGCTTCGAGTCTTTTCTCAGCACCAGAGCCTCGGGATGCACCTTTGCCTCCCGACGCCGTACTACCTGCTCCGCCCTGCCGGGTACGTAAAAAATAATCCTTTAGTGCTCCTAGCACGGAGCTTGGTTTTGCATGGTTTTCACTTCCCAACCTGTCACACTGGCTGGCCAGGACCATCCGACTCGGTTACACAATTCAGTTTGCCAGGCCCCCGTCCCCCTTCGCAGGCGTCCACTTTACCGCAGTACAAGGCGAACATGCCAAATCCCTGCACACGGAAATCGCGACCCTCTTATTCAAAGACGCGATAGAGCCTGTCCCTCCAATCAAGATGAAGAAGGGTTTCTACAGCCCTTACTTCATCATACCCATGAAAGGCGGCGGCTTACGACCGATCTTGGACTTGCGAGTTTTCAACCTGGCTTTACACAAACTCACGTTCAAAATGCTCACGAAAAACACATCTTAACTTGCGTCCGGCATCTAGATTGGTTCACAGCGGTAGACCTGAAGGTCGCGTACTTCCATGTCTCAATACTGCCTCGACATCGACCCTTTCTACGGTTCGCGTTTGACGGCCATGCGTATCAGTACAAGGTCCTCCCCTTCGGCATGTCCCTGTCCCCTCGCGTCTTTATGAAGGTCGCAGAGGCAGCCCTTGCCCCGCTCCTAGAAGCCGGCATCCGCATACTCAACTACCTCGACGATTGGCTCATCCTGGCCCACTCCCAAGAGTTAATATGTTTAGAGCTTCAGGTCAACTGAGAAAAGATCAAGCTCACCCCGGTTCAAAGCATCTCTTTTCTCAGCATGGAGTTAGACTCAGTCTCAATGTCAGCGCGCCTCACCAACGAGCATGCACAGTCAGCGCCACGCTGACATCAGGACAGGCACAGCGGTCCCTTTAAAACTTTTCCAGAAGCTCCTGGGGCATATGGCATCCTCTGTGGCGGTCCCGCCGCTGGGGTTGATGCATATGAGACCACTTCAGCACTGACTCCAGACTCGAGTCCTGAGAAAAGCATGGTGCCACGGTATGCACCATGTGATGGTCACCCCTGCCTGCCGCCAAACATTCATACATGTTGACAGGACAGACCTCTGGGCAGGATTCCCCTTGCAGCAGGTATCCCGATGCATCCTGGTCACGACCGACGCCTCCAAATTGGGTTGGGGCACCGTGTGCAATGAGCATGCAGCCGTGGGCCGTTGAAAAAGGGCCCAGCTGCGCTGGCACATCAACTGCCTGGAGTGGCTGACTGTATTCTTTGCCCTGCTGAGGTTTCTCCCGCTAGTTCAGGCCAAAAACGTCTTGATCAAATCAGAGAGCACCACCGCGGTATCGTACATAAATCACCAAGTCGGCGTGCGCTCCTGCCACATGTCACAACTTGCTCATCGTCTTCTCCAAGTCGCTGCGTGCCACTCACATCCCGGGCAACCTCAATGTGGCAGTGGACGTGGCAGTGGGGAGTGGAGTTTTCACTCCCAGTTGGTCCAGCTGATTTGGGAACGGTTCCATTGTCATTCATATTAGGACCATTTGAAGAAAAGATGTTTATAAGTAAATAGGTCATTTTTAAAAGATGCCAAGATTCTGATTTACAAAATTTTACAGTTTTAAGTGTTAGTTTTCACCCATGCAGTTATCTTCATGGTTTGTTGTATTTACATAAAACATGCAGATAAAAACACAGTTAAAATATAAATTAATAACTTATTAAACATGGTTCGATAATCACTATGTGAACAACTTATCTTCAAAATACACATCTTTCACATTAATCTCACCAATGACATGAAATCAAGGCACAAACATTCGTTTTAAATGATTTAATTCCTTATTTTGCTTTATTTGCACACTAATGCTTGAACTGAGGAAACAAAATGAGTAAAAATGAAATGCATAAATAACTGTAAATGTCCTAGAAGTGATGTAGTAGATGAAGGGGATAATGTTTTGTTGTTGTTGTTGTTTGTTTTTCAGGCATTTGCTGAATGAAAAAAAACATAAAAGTTTACGTGCTTGAAAAATGTCTTTCATTTATGTATTATTTGATTGATTTTCTTGACTGGAAAGGCAAGCGCCATGTCTGTCAACAAATACACCTGATACAGAAACACTTATTACAGGCATACTCTCCCCCTGGTTTGCCATGTCTGGGGTTTTCCTGTGGAATTTGGCTACTTTCAAACGGTTTCTGTGTTTTTATTTATTTATGTATTTTTTCAGGGAAAACATGACACACTCAAGTCTTTAACTCCCACCCCACTTTACTGGACCCAATTACAGAGATACTCAGAAGGCAGGATATGACAACAAAAGATGCTTTAATGGTAGTTAATGCAGAGAGAAAATAAAAAGCAACCCAAAGAGAGCAAAAAACACCAAGGCCAGAAATACAAACAACAACAGGAAGTGCAGTAAGCTCACAAACTGAGGGCAAAAATATAAAATGGTAAATGGTCTGCATTTATATAGAGCCTTTTTAACCTTAACGGTATTCAAAGCGCTTTACACTGCGGCTCATTCACCCATTCACACACACATTCATACACCAATGGCGGCAGAGCTGCCATGCAAGGTGCTAAGCCTGCCATTGGGTGCAACTTGGGGTTCAGTATCTTGCCCAAGGACACTTCGGCATCTGGAGTCGTGTGGGTCGGGATTCGATCCACCAATCCTGCGATTAGTGGCCGACCCGCTCTAACAACTGAGCGACAGCTGCCCCAGACAGACAGGTGTCTCATGCACACGCAATTCAGTAGGGACAGGTATATTTCTCGAAACCCCCGTAAAGACAGACAGGTGTCTCATGCACGTGTTATTCAGTGGGGACAGGTACGTCGCTCGAAAGCCCTTTTTACCATAAAACTCCACTTCCACATTCACTTCTTTCACTTTCTGAAATAGTAAAAAAGTTAAATATGGTTCCCCGTCTGTCGCTCACTTCGACATTGTGTCAAAGAAGCAACACTAGCAGTCTCTCTTGAGCGCCGAATATACCTCTGATCTATGAAAAAAGGCCAATGAGAAGTTGGCAGACAGAATTTGCATGTCCCTCCCCCGGACATACGGGTATAAAGGTGGGGAAATACGTCTGTTTCATTCAGAAATTTTCTTTGGAGCCGATGGTCGTGCATGCAGCGAGCTGCGAGTCACACACACCTTTTCCTCTTACCTCTGGTGATCTGCTGTTGGATCTACAGCGCACTTCAGCGGCTTTCTCCATCTCTGCATGGCAGTGCAGTTTGCCCCTGGGTGCTTCGACAGCGCAAAACTTAAAAGAGTTTGAAAGTGATTTTCTCTAAAAGAGTATTTTCCTCTAAAAGAGCAATACATAGCGGTGTTGAACGTCATTTTCAGGATGCGTCTTTATAAAGATGCCTTTCCGCCCCTGTGTAGTTCCTGGATCTGGTAGAGTGCTCTCCGCTTCAGACGACCACAGGCACTGTCTCGTGTGTCTGGGCTGCGATCACACCGAGGCAGCGTTTGTGGATGGTTTATGTTCTCACTGTGAGAGCATGATCATGGCAACGTTGCATTCGCGGCTTTCCTTCAACCGAAAGAATGCCACTCCAGCCGCCCCCCGCGTCGCTCCTTCCCACGAGATTGAAGACGACGCAGCTGGAGATGGATGTGATCTGGGGATGGCAGATCGCCGGGTATGTCCCCGCGAACCACCCACCCCCGGCACGCTCATAAGACTTCCGTGCAGGCATGAGGCAACAGCGGCCCGTCTCACAGCCAGCCTGCCTATCCTGCCATCTGTGCCGCTTCCGCTCTGCATGCCATGGCCTCCCAGTTCGGCCTCTTTGGTGACACTGTGGAGGACTTCGCCCAGCAGTTCACTACAGCGAAGAAGCAGATGGAGGCCATCTCATATATCCTGCACCTCCGCAACCCTGCCGCCACGGGCCCTGCCCGGTCTGCTCGCCTAGGGCGTCGTCCTGTGGCTAAGAAACGTTCATCTCCGCCTTAACCTGGGCCCAACTCTCAACTCAACTACCTCGATGATTGGCTCATCCTGGCCCACTCCCAAAAGATACTATGCGCCCACAGGGACTAGGTGCTCAGGCACTTCAGCCGTTTAGAGCTCAGTCAACTGAGAAAAGATCAAGCTCACCCCGGTTCAGAGCATCTCTTTTCTCGGCATGGAGTTAGACTCAGTCTCAATGTCAGCGCACCTCAACAACGAGCATGCACAGTCAGTGCCTCGCTGCCTTCAGGACAGGCACAGCGGTCCCTTTAAAACTTTTCCAGAAGCTCCTGGGGCATATGGCATCCTCCGTGGCGGTCACGCCGCTGGGGTTGATGCATGTGAGACCGCTTCAGCACTGGCTCCAGACTCGAGTCCCGAGACAAGCATGGTGCCTTGGCATGCACCATGAGTAACCCCCGCCTGCCGCCAAACTTTCAAACCCTGGACAGACCTCTGCTTTCTGCGGGCAGGAGTCCCCTTGCAGCATGTGTCCCGACGTATCCTGATCACGACCGACGCCTCCAAATTGGGTTGGGGCGCCGTGTGCAATGAGCACACAGCCGTGGGCCATTGGAATGGGGCCCCGCTGCACTGGCACATCAACTGCCTGGAGTGGCTGACTGTATTCTTTGCCCTGCTGAGGTTTCTCCCGCTAGTTCAGGGCAAACACGTCTTGATCAAATCAGAGAGCACCACCGCAGTAGCTTACATAAATCACCAAGGCGGCGTGCGCTCCTGCCACATGTCACAACTTGCCCGTCGTCATCTCCAAGTCACTGTGTGCCACTCACATCCCGGGCAACCTCAATGTGGACGTGCCAGTAGGGAGTGGAGGCTTCACTCCCAGTTGGTCCAGCTGATTTGGGAACGTTTCGGCAAGGCTCAGGTAGACCTGTTTGCCCCCAGAGAGACCGCCAACTGCCCACTCTGGTATGCCCGAACAGAGGCTCCCCTAGGGGCAGATGCACTGGCACACAGCTGGCCCTCGGGGCTGCGCTAGTACGCATTTCCCCCAGTGAGCCTTCTTGCACAGGTGCTATGCAAGGTCAGGGAGTATGAGGAACAAGTCACTCTAGTGGCAAGCCCACTCGGGCTTGGTTCTCGGACCTCGTACTCCTCGCGACAGCCCCTCACTAGCAAATTCCCCTGAGGAAAGATCTTCTTTCTCAGGGATGGCGCATGCTCTGGCATCCACATCCAGACCGCTGGAACCTCCATGTATGGCCCCTGGACGGGATGCGGAAGATCTAGCTGATCTACCACCTGCTGTCGTAGACACGATCAACCAACCCAGAGCCCATTCTACCAGGCAAGCGGCGTTTGTTCACGAATTGGTGTTCTTCTTGGGCTGAAGACCCACAGAGGTGCGCAGTCAGGTTGGTGCTCTCCTTTCTGCAGGAAAGGTTGGAGGGGAGGCTGTCCCCGTCCACCTTGAAGGTGTATGTAGCTGCTATCGTGGCCCACAACGACAAGTCTTTGGGTAAGCACGGCTTGATTATCAGGTTCCTCAGAGGTGCCCGGAGATTAAATCCCTCCCGGCCAAGCCTGTTCCCCTCCTGGGATCTCTCAGTGGTCCTCTCGGGCCTTAGAGACCCCTCTTCGAGCCGCTAGAATCAGTTGGACTCAGGACCCTCTCCCTAAAGACGGCACTGCTGATCGCGTTCGCCTCCATCAAGAGGGTCGGGGACCTGCAGGCGTTCTCTATCAGTGACACCTGCCTGGAGTTCGGTCCGGCAGACAGACATGTGATCCTAAGACCGCTACCGGGCTATGTGTCCAAGGTTCCTACCATGCCCTTCAGAGATCAGGTAGTGAACCTGCAAGCGCTGCCACGGGAGGAGGCAGACCCAGCCCCTTCGCTTTTGTGTCCGGTACGTGCTTTGCGTACCTACATGGACTGCACACAGAGCTTTAGACGTTCTGAGCAGCTCTTTGTGGACTTTCCTCCTGTGTGTATTTTCTGCGGTACGGTCCCCTTACGAGCAGACCAGCGTTTCCCTTGGGCAGTTCCAGCTGCCCCCCCGTCGCCGTTTTTGTAGCAACTCCTCCCTCCATAGAGGCGGGATCTACCACCGCGCCACTTCCCACATGTGACCTAAAAGCCCATGTGGTGTATTTTGCCACTCTTACCTCCCCCTCTCTGGGCAGGTGTGGTCTCTGCAGGGTCTTTTCCCCCTGAAAGAATAGGAAACTGGGTAAGACCCCCTTCCCATGATGCGTGTAAGGGCCCCAGTCGTTTGGTTCTATGCAAGAAACATAGAGAGAAAAGAGGCACAGCTAGGCTCGGTCTGTTCCCAGGTTAGCAAGTGTCGCCTTGTTCCCCTGTCTAGGATAACCAGAAGGACTCTGATGACTTTATGGGACTTTTTTGGGGAAGGGTACATGCAGTCTGGTAGACGTACATGGCTCAGCGAATGGCTTGATTTAAATTGGACCCCTAGTGTCGCTTCTTCGACACAATGTTGAAGTGAGTGACAGAAGGGGAACGTATAGTTTACAGATGTAACCTCCGTTCCCTGATGGAGGGAACAAGACGTTGTGTCCTCCCGGCCACGTCGCTGAGCCGAGCCATGTTGTGGCCGGACCATTTCCGGCTCCTCAGAAAAATCCTGAATGAAACAGACGTATTCCCCCGCCATTATACCCGTATGTCCGGGGGCGGGACATGCAAATTCTGTCTCCCAACTTCTCATTGGCCTTTTTTCATAGATCAGAGGTATATTCGGCGCTCAAGAGAGACCCCTAGTGTCACTTCTTCGACACAACGTCTCGTTCGCTCCATCAGGGAACGGAGGTTACATACCTAACTGTGGCACGGTGGAGGGCGGGACCGGGGCGTGATTGCGATTACAAAAAAAAAAACAATTAAAAATGGGGGGGAGGGTTCCTGCACTGGGCAGTACCTCCCCTCCCACAAACACCATATAATTTAAAAAAGAGGGAAAAGGCCAACGCAGAGCGGCAGCAAGAGAGAGAGGAGAGAGAGATTAATAAAAAAAAAAAAAAATACTCGCCGGTTCTCTGATACGCCGCAGCTCGTTCCTCAACGGCCCTAACCGCTCCAGGCGGTTGGCCATGAGCCCCTCCTCCCCTCGCGGTCGGTGGCCGTTCCTCCGCGTCCAGGCAGCTGGGCTCCTCCGTCCCCCGGCAGATGGCCGCGGCTGCTCCGCTGGGCAGTGGCGAGAACTCCGCTACGGCGTATCCCTCTTCCTTCCCGGGTTTCGGCACCAATGTAAAGACAGATCAAATTCATGGGCAAGGAAGAGGCGAGAAACCGGCTTGACATATAAACTAAAGGTTTAATGGAAAACTCAAAATACAAACACATAAGATAACGGACATGTCCGTAATTGAGCTCTCTCTCTCGATTGCCGTCTGCGAGTGGCCCTTATCCCTCTTGACGGCTTAATCAGCCTAATACGGGACCGGTGTGCGCAATCACGCCACGGTCCCGCCCTCCACCGTGCCACACTAACCTAGACGATATGTTTCTCACCAAAAGTGATCCTTTCAGAAGACACATTATACCACCAGAGTTGTATGGAGTACTTTTATGCTGACTTTATGTGATTTGTGGAGCTTTAAAGTGCTGGTCACCATTCACTTGCATTGTATGGACCTACAGAATTGAAATATTCCTCTAAAAATCTTCATTTGTGTTCAGCAGAACAAGAAAGTTACACACATCTGGGATGGTATGAGGGTGAGGAAATGATGAGAGGATTTGAACTATTCCTTAAATATCCTCCTTTGATGCTGTTCTGTAATCTGTACATGTCTTTGGGTGTATTTACATGTGTATATTGTGAACTGCATTGTGACAAACGAACCATCGTTCCTCTGTATAGCATCTGCATATGGTTGAACGACAATAAAGCTGTATTTGAACTCTGACTTGATTTGGGTGTGATTGCAGAAAACGTGGTTCTCGGAAATGTCTTTTCTGACTCCTCCCGTCTCCGTGGCAAACTTCTGCCTATAAAGGGTCGAGGCTCTGGTGGCATCTCAGCATCTATGTGTAGGAAAATAGTGGATCTGACCTCAGTATAATTTGTGTTTATCGATCATGCAAGCACAACTTTACAACCGCCTCCATGATGAAGAATACAGAAACTGGCTAAAAACACAACACTGTCTCTCGGTACTGAGGAGAAGAAACCGAAATTTTGTTGAGAAAGAGACTGACACTTTTCACCATGCTCTTCTTAATGACCCTGCTCTTAAAAACCCTGACTGTGAAGATGAAGAATGCTACACTCGGACAAAGACGGTACTTTTTTATTATTCTATAGGAATATTAATGGATAGGGCATTTTCCAGACACTATGTGTGTGTATCCGGGGAATTAGTTTGTCTCATTGCACAGAGCCATTGTCATTCATATTAGGACCATTTGAACAAAAGATGTTGTTTATAAGTAAATAGGTCATTTTTAAAAGATGCCAAGATTCTGATTTACAAAATTTTACACACTTTTGCAAGTGTTAGTTTTCACCCATGCAGTTATCTTCATGGTTTGTTGTATTTACATAAAACATGCAGATAAAAACACAGTTAAAATATAAATGAATAACTTATTAAACATGGTTCGATAATCACTATGTGAACAACTTACCTTCAAACTACACATCTTTCACATTAATCTCACCAATGACATGAAATCAAGGCACAAACATTCGTTTTAAATGATTTAATTCCTTATTTTGCTTTATTTGCACACTAATGCTTGAACTGAGGAAACAAAATGAGTAAAAATGAAATGCATAAATAACTGTAAATGTCCTAGAAGTGATGTAGTAGATGAAGGGGATAATGTTTTGTTGTTGTTGTTGTTTGTTTTTCAGGCATTTGCTGAATGAAAAAAAACATAAAAGTTTACGTGCTTGAAAAATGTCTTTCATTTATGTATTATTTGATTGATTTTCTTGACTGGAAAGGCAAGCGCCATGTCTGTCAACAAATACACCTGATACAGAAACACTTATTACAGGCATACTCTCCCCCTGGTTTGCCATGTCTGGGGTTTTCCTGTGGAATTTGGCTACTTTCAAACGGTTTCTGTGTTTTTATTTATTTATGTATTTTTTCAGGGAAAACATGACACACTCAAGTCACAAATCACATAAAGTCAGCATAAAATACTCCATAAGCTTGCAAACTGAGGACAAAATTATACTTCTACTACTAATAATAATAAAACACTGAGGAGAAACACTTGGCAACGACATTTTTCAAAATGACTTTCACGTGTCGTGTTCTACAGTACGTTTCGCTTCATTGTGCGTTTTATTCACTTTCACACAAATCACGAGTACAACGGCTGGTTATGACTTTATGAACACTTAATTTTTGCTCTGTGAAATGGTACATTTTAACATTTGTGTTACAGACTCACCAAAATTTACACACTTATTCCGACGTGATTCGCTTGTGTGGAAGCTCCTCTGGTAGACCGTTGAACTGTGGACTGCGAGATTAGCCAAGCATGCAAGCTATCATGTGAGACGGAAAGTGTCATTCGACATGTGTAAATGTGTTTGTCGTGTCACATTTGCTTTAAATCGGTTAGGTTTAGGTTAAAGTTTTACTTATTTACAGCTCCATGTAATATTCATCTAATAAACCTCGTCTGATTACAACACCATTTCACTCGCTTGTGGCGCTCACGTTACGTACATGACAAACATGACGAAAGTTGTGTAGTTTTGTGGCTTCTAATTTTGTTGACTGGCAGGCGGTAATAATTCAGATCCTGTGAAAGAGGTGTAGTGGGGTAAAGCACATAACTGGTAATCAGAAGGTTGCTGGTTTGATCCCCACAGCCACCACCATTGTGTCCTTGAGTAAGACACTTAACTCCACACAATGGCACAAATACTTGGTGTATGTTTGGTACTAAGCTGAAGTAAATGTGTTTTTCAGTAGAGTAAAATGTTTTTCTAAATGATTATAAAACTAGACAAGAACATTTTGACCATTTTGAATTTGCTTGTAAACGCACCTGTAGCTGTCTCAAACTGTGCTTTGCTGCCCACAGGGTCCTCTCTGCAATTCATGCATTGTAGTATGGAGGAGCAAAATCTTGACCTATCATACAACACAGAAAATACACTCAAATAACTTTGACATGCATAAATGGTCTACAAATAAGTGGGAAGTCGCCAAGGTATGTTACTTTGATGCCTTTGCATGTCTAGAAAGTGCTAACAGAGAACTGCCGCATGGTGTATCTGGGAAGGATTGTGTTATGTTCTTTAGAGATATGACGATGCCTTCTCAATCAATGCCCATTACAATTTTGGTGATTCAGGTGTTGTATATTTCTTTTGGCAGGTATTTATGCCAGGTGGCCACAAAAACCATTCCAACTGGGACCAGTTTGATGTTTCTGCCATTCTCAACTTGATGATTTTCTGCAAACATTTCAGCAACATCCCATGCCAATTTCTGTCGAATGTACGTGTTGAGAAAATCAGTGATTTTGTTCTTTCAACTGAAATCCAATATTATCTGTCATATTTTCTGGATGCAATATGTAATGCTGTAATGTATCAGTACAGTACTGAGTGCTGCTCATGATTTACGGGTGGATAACGGCACTATCAATAACATCATATGTTAGAAATACAGTATTTACTCTTCCAAAAGCAGTTGTTCAGTATAACAATGTAATGTGAATCAATATAGTGCATGAAAGCAGACACAATGAACTCCCATTTCCTCATAGTTGCATATCCACAGTGCCATTGAATGCATTCAGTTGTATCGGCAAGGTTCAATGGGAAAGTACATTTCATTGGTGCCTATGGCAGGCAAAAGAAAAGTGTTTTCAATAGCAAGCAGACCTCAACAACAATTGTATTGATAGTTGTGCAAGCCTACCACATTCTGATTATCCATGTCAGTGTCAAAGACATTGAAATGGATTGCTGGCATTGTGCTGGATAAACACATTTGGCTCCTTTTGTTGTGGTATAATGAAGGTGGTACAGGTGCGGAACGCTCTGAGTCACTCCCCTGACTTCAAACTGACCACGAATGACATGAACATGCATATGAATAACATCAGGATGTTGGTCAATAAGCTGCAACGTCATGCACCAGATCTGGTTGGTTTTGAAGAGGAGATGAATCAGGTTAATGGCATATTGATTACATAAATATCACAAACAATTGAAGTCAAGTTAAAGTTATATTAGCAGTAAAATATACTGTGTTATTCATAGTGATCAGGATAATAATACTACTGGAATTATTATTCATTTAACTCACTTCTAGTGATTGTTAATGTGTTATAACATGGGTGCATGCATTTTTACACACTTGCACGTAGTTTAACAACGACTTGGATGAGATTTGCAGTCAACCCTCTCGGAGTACAAAGAAGGAAAGCATCAGGAACTGTGAGATTGAAGCTGTGAAGGAGATGATTGTAGTCCTTCTTTTGTGCTTTGAGGAGAATGAAGGCAATGAAGAAGTAAGTTTATGTGTAGCTTTTTAGATGTATATTGTAATGATTCAATGCATGTTTCCACGCCGTTAGTGTTTGATTGAAGGCTGATCACGGTGTTTTATGTGAAGGATAAACTACAGCCTGTGAAGAAAGTTCTGGACTTCTTGGAGCGAAACAAAGATCTCCAGGAGAACTTGATCCCTCAGGTCAAAAAGATGCAGGATAAAGTAGATCAGCATGAGCAGCAGATCAACGTCCTGGAAAAGAGGGTGGACAAAGTGGAGAAGACGCAAGGTGGGTTAGAAAAAACAGCGTTCCCATTCTTTTCAAGGCACAATTTATCAGGACATTTTATGAGCCCAAAGGGTTTAATATTTAAGCAAAAACACACAAGAGTTCATGTATATTGTGCTTATTATTCCTCAATTCCGTAATTTGCAGTTTAATTAAATTGTATTAGCAAAATGATGTGTCATTGAATGAATTCATTAAAATTGTAATCAAATGAAAGTACAATAATCTTAATTTTGTATTAAACCCTAAAAAGCTGTGATTTAATTAAAGAAAAATATGGCTGTTTGATTGTAATTATGGTTCCTCTGATGTAAAGAAAAACACTTTTAAGCTATTTCAGAGCAAATACATAATTAGTTTTATATATATATATATATACTGATGAGCCAAAACATTATGACCACCTGCCTAATATGCTGTTGGTCCTCCACGTGCCGCCATAACATTGCCGATACACCAAGGCATGGACTTTACAAGACCCCTGAAGGTGTCCTGTGGTATCTGGCATCAAGACATCAGCAGCAGATCCTTCAAGTCCTAAATTGCGAGATGGAGCTGCTGTGGATCGGACTTGTTGGTCCAACACATCCCACAGATTCTCAGTCGGATTGAGATTTGGAGAATTTGGAGGCCAGAGCAACACCTTGAACTCTTCATCATGTTCCTCAAACCATTCCTGAACAATGTGTGCAGTGTAGCAGGGTGCATTATCCTGCTGAAAGAGACCACTGCCATTTGGGAATTCCATTGCTATGAAGGGGTGTACCTGGTCTGCAGTGATATTTAGGTAGGTGGCCAATGTCAAACTGTCCACATGAATGGTCGGACCCAGGGTTTCCCAGAAGAACATTCCCCAGAGCATCACACTCCCTCCACCGGCTTGTCTTCTTCCACAGTGCATCCTGGTACCATCATTTCCCAAGGTAAACCGTGCAAACGTACACGGCTGACCATTTGATGTAAAAGAAAACAGGACTCATCAGACCAGGTGACCTTCTTCTACGGTTCAAGGTCATGTCCCCATTGTAGGTGCTTTTGACACTGGACAGGGGTCATCATTCATTAATAGGCTGAAAAATACAGTGATATAATTTTGCCAAATTGCCCAGCCTTAATTTGTTCGGGGTAGGAAGTGCAGGTCTTAAAATGTTTTGAAACAGTCTTGAAAAAGTATTAAAAAGTATTTAATTGCTGCTATTACATTCAAATACCCTGAACATAGTGAGTGGTGGTGTAGTGGTCTAAAGCACATAACTGGTAATCAGGAGGTTGCTGGTTTGATCCCCACAGTCACCACCATTGTGTCCTTGAGTAAGACACTTAACTCCAGGTTTCTCCGGGGGGATTGTCCCTGTAATAAGTGCACTGTAAGTCACTTTGGATAAAAGCGTCTGCTAAATGCATAAATGTAAACATACAGTAGCTTTCATTTTTGAGACTTAAGCACTATAGAATACTTTGATCAGATGCATCTAAGTACAGGACACATAACGCAAATTTAGTCATCAGCAGAGTGCTCGAGGACTGAACACATGCAGCACTATTTCCCTAACCGTGCATGCTCTGAACACAGTATGTGCATTCACCTGGATTTATTTGCACTAATTAGTGAGTCCACAAGGTGGCGACACTAACAATTGAGCCATTTGCTGTTATGAAGGAGTGCTAAAAGAAGATGTAATCACTGCTAAACAACAGGAGATGAATGTGGAAACAACAACAGTGGATGTTTACATCAAGAGCACGTGTGTAAGGAGGTCTGGAGATACCTGCATTTGTTTAACTCGAGCTTGAAGAAATCATCTTTGTGAGTAGAAACTCCTGAAGAGAATTAGTCCAGTATCTCATTGGAGGAGTAGCATGCATGCAGCAAACACCTTTACTTTGAAATTCTGCATGTTCGACTGTAAGCGTACACTAAGAGTTCAATTCAAAACGGAAGTATATTTTGGGTTTTAATGTCTCAACACATGGACAGGTATATCATTAAATCAGTTTAGTGAGTGAGGTAAATGGGGTCATTTAATGAGAGTGTTGGACTAGAGGTGTTGTCTCAAGGAAAACTTGAGAAAGTAGATTAGCAGGATGATATTGATCAAAACATGGTGCATTAATATTGTGTTTCACACACTGGGAAGATCACGATTGAACAAAATGAGCTTGCTGAACAATTAAAGAGAAACTTCAGGAAGGTACAGGAAAACAAGAGTTGTTTAGTCTGTGGAGAATATTTGCTTTGACATTTCCTCAACATATTATATAAATGTACTTTTTGCCTATAACAGCTATGTATTTTGAGCTTATCTCTTGTTTAACAGCTCTCTTTCTCCTTCTTCCTGTCTCACTTTATCTTTCAGAAGCAGTTCCTGTTGAGAGTGGAGCGTCATCCGATGCAGTAACTCAGTCTGCTCAAAGTCAAGCAGTTGCAATGAACATAACAAATAAAGGAGGAAACGTTAAAGCCCCTGTTCTACATGGTGGTGTTTATAACACCCAAGTAAATTTCAAGTGATACTCAGGGGACAAATTATATCTATCTATCTATCTGTCTATCTATCTATCTATCTATCTATCTATCTATCTATCTATCTATCTATCTATCTATCTATCTATCTATCTACCTGTCTGTCTGTCTGTCTATCTACCTGTTTGTCTGTCTGTCTGTCTGTCTGTCTATCTATCTATCTATCTATCTATCTATCTACCTGTCTGTCTATCTATCTATCTATCTATCTATATATCTATCTGTCTGTCTGTCTGTCTGTCTGTCTGTCTGTCTCTTTATCTATCTATCGATCGATCGATCGATCTGTCTGTCTGTCTGTCTGTCTCTATCTGTCTGTCTGTCTGTCTATCTATCTATCTATCTATCTATCTATCTATCTATCTGTCTGTCTGTCTGTCTGTCTGTCTATCATCTATCTATCTATCTATATATCTATCTGTCTGTCTGTCTGTCTGTCTCTGTCTGTCTATCATCTATCTATCTATCTATCTGTCTGTCTGTCTATCATCTATCTATCTATCTATCTATCTATCTATCTATCTATCTGTCTGTCTGTCTATCATCTATCTATCTATCTGTCTGTCTGTCTGTCTGTCTGTCTGTCTGTCTGTCTATCTATCTGTCTGTCTGTCTGTCTGTCTATCTATCTATCTATCTATCTGTCTGTCTGTCTGTCTGTCTGTCAGTCTATCTATCTATCTATCTATCTATCTCTCTATCTATCTATCTGTCTATCTATCCATTCAACCAGCAATATGAGATGTCATGTTTTTATGTAAAACAAGCATTTTTTTAACGTGTTCTCATAATTTTCTTTACTGTGTTATTTGGAATAAAGATTCACAACACAACATTCTAAATTGTGTCAACTTTTAGTCAAGTTAAAACATTTAAAACAAATTATTTACTACATTTACACAAATAACTGAAACAGTATAGGGCTCATTTATGAAGAAATGTGCTACAATTTCCTATAGCTCAACAAAACATAATAGTCTATAAACAAGTCTCACTTATCACCTATTTATTAAAAATTAACAGCACCAGTGCAACCGGTCCTGCACGACCCACTCCAACCGGGATTCGAACTGGCATCTCCGGCATGGTAGGCAAGCGTGCTAATGAGGAGGCCAAAGCCCCTAGTGTCAGTTGGCAGTGTGCCTCTGATGGCCAGGGGAGTGATCTTTATACATACTGCACAGCTATTCATCATGTAGGCTAGCTCCCGTTACATATGCACTCCAAAGTGTAAGACAATTTCTAAACACCTCTTAGGCACATTCTAATTAAAACAAGACTAAAATGTTTACAGTTTTTCTCAATTGCTTTGGCACATTTTTCGAAACAGTCTTAACATTCTCTAAACTGTGAGTGCAAATGTCACAACTGTTTGCAGGAACTTCAAAACTTTATAGCATGTCTGCAAAATGTAGTTACTCACCCAAAACATTTAATTCATGCTTCAAAACCTAGTTATTGTGTCAATAATTTGGCCAAGGCCACCAAAATCTAAAGTATTTTTGTCATTGTGTGAGCTACACTGGTCAAAATGTTTAGTTGTTTTTTCACCACAACAGTCAACCATGAAAATTAAGGGTTTACTGTAAACAAATCTCATATTTGTTGAGAAAAGTCAATAGTATGTAGAAAAAAAAAAAGTCTATGAACATTTGTATTTTTACAGTGTTTATTTTTGTACTTCATGTGTATATACACAATACAAGTGTATTTACTGTACATGTAAAGTAACTGACAAGAGTAACAAGATTTCACTTTACATTTCATTTGTGTATTACCACAAATACACAAACAACAAATAACATTCATGGGAAAAAAAAAAAAAAAAAAATTATTCTTGGTGGACATCTTGTCGCTCACGTTGGTCAGGCCAAAGATTTTCATCAACATCTGATGTTTTCCATTGCCACACACCGTGGAAAAAATCTCCTTGAATGCCGCACCCATCCCCTGCAATGGTCAGCTGTGATGTCCTCACATGCAGCATTCATGGCATCCAACAAAGAAATCTGATTTTGTGGTCTATGATCATACACTTTCCACCTCCATGCTGAAAAAAACTCTTCTATTGGATTTAGGAATGGAGAGTATGGTGGAAGGAATTCCACTGTTATCCTTTCATGTGCAGCAAACCAGTCCCTAACACTGTTGGTTCGGTGGAAGCTGACATTATCCCAGACAACAACATAATTAGGCAAATGTGGTCTAACTAAACCTCTTTCTTGTTCTGGAATCAGGTCTCTGTAAAGTGCATTTAGGAAGGCCAGGAGAAGTTGGGTATTATAGGGCCCAATGTGTGGAATATGTGTGCTCACACCGTTCTCTGAAATGGCAGCACACATTGTAATATTGGCCCCACGTTGGCCTGGTGTGTCAATTGTGGCTCGGTGTCCAATGAGATTGCGACCACGTCTCCGGCCTTTGGACAGATTAAACCCAGCCTCGTCCACAAAAACAAGAATGTGGGTCGTTTCATGTACTTCTAACTCCATGATTCTCTATGAAGAAACACAGAAAAAAAGTAACAGTAAATGTTTTTTCTTATGGGTTTCTGAAACTTACAGTAAAGTAATACAGGCATCTTAGAAAAACAGGAAAACTCACTAAGTGCACACCAATGGTTTACCTGGACATACTGGTACCGCAACGCCTTGACTCTTTCACTGTTCCTCTCAAATGGCACCTTATAGAGCTGTTTCATAGTCATCTGATGTCTTTTTAAAACTCTGTCTATGGTGGAAATGCTGACAGAATTTATATTTGCAAAGACATTATTGTCATTTATGATTGCACTTTGGATCTCTCTTAGCCTGATGGAATTGTTGGCTATGACCATGTTGCAAATTTCTTGTTCTTGCAGTTGGTTAAATACTGCTGCTCTGCCACCAGCGCGAGGTTGTCGTGCAGTTCTATAGAATAAACAAATAGACTTGCATTTACCTTTACAATATTGTTGTTTATACTGTAAAAATACTTTACATACTGTAAAACAAAACAAAAAAACATATTTACCTGTTTTCTCTACGAAAGGTTTGCACAATTGATGACACTGTGGACCTGTTTACATTAGGCTGTACTCTTCGACCAGCCTCTTCCATTGTTAAACCATGATTTATGACATGATCCACAAGTGTGGCTCTGATTTCATCAGAGACTCTGACTCTTCTATTTCCACCTCTTCCTCGATTATTTCTTCCTCTACCACCACCACGTATTCTTACACGCCTTCCAATTGCTCTTCCATGAGCATGTTGCTGCAGTTCAGGGTTGTGAATGTCCTCCATTCTCAAAAACCTCTACAGCAGTGATTGTGCTGTGGGCAATCTATATATATATATATATATACTCCCAAAGTTGATTGGTTAAATGGTTGATTCATATTAGAGGTAATTTGCAATTAGATTGCGAATGCAATTAGAGGTCATGTGCCAATTTAGCAAACATTACAAACAATGTCAATGTCAGATATATTTTAGAATATACATTCATGTATACTAATTATGATAATTGAATAGATCGTTTTGAATGTTATGGCTTACACAATAAAAAATGTCTGAGAAGTTCTGAAGTGTTTGACAGTGTAAGTGAGAATCGAGTCATCAGTTTTGATCAACAAGCCATATGCAATTATTTGTTGTCCAAACTGCAGACAGTTGTATGTACTCTTTGCACACATGTGCCAAAGCATTTGCAATTTGCTCAAATCAATAAGAAATTCCAATCTGATGTGAAAAAGAAGCGAATTGTTCAGAGATCTGAACTTAATGTTTTGGGAAATAAAAAAAACATTTGAGAACTGAGCCAAAGCAATTGAGAAAAACTGTAAATCCCTGAAAAAATCTGTAAAAACTACAACCAGACAATAGGGGAGAGTGGGGAATCATGAGCCTGTGGGTAAATTGACCCACCCATATATGTACATATTCTTTTGTCATGTGACCTTGTAAGCAGGAAGTATCTATTATTTATATCTGGTTGTGAAGAGGAGAAGCACATGGGGAATGAGAAGAGTGTTTTTATACAAAAAGTTTTTTTTAGTGCAAAAATGTTTATTTATTTTTTAATGTAATTTTTTTTACATTTGAGGTTCGCTGCTTGTTGTGCCACAGCAAATTTATTTATGTACAAAATGACATATGCATATGTTGCCTGTCCTTCTCGGCTCTGCTCTGAATGGGACTTGAACCCGGCGTGGGAGGCGTGTGCGCTAACAAGTAGGCTAAAGGCTACAGCCTATAGCGTCAGTCGCTAGTGCACCTCTTGAGGTCAGGAGAGTGAGGTTTACACACTGCACAGCTATTTACCAGCTGGCTCATGTTACACATAATGGTATATATTCAGTGTATATATACCCATGATTTGATTAGCACAATATTAGCCCTGAAGATCTAAGCTAGGAGCTTTTTTCAAAATTTGCAACTACAGTGGCGCAGATAGGATTATTTAACTGGGGGGGACCAAGCTGTCAGCAAATGAGTTACTTTGCGTAATTTGGGCTAATGACTTGCACTAAAAAGCCATTGGAGGATTCTTATTTGAAATCATGGATAAACAACAATGAACAAAGGTAAACAAAGGCCTACCTGATCACCACTAGCAATGCATGATCAGACTGTTATTTGACAAGTATGCCAATCACCCACCAAAACTTCATCGGGTCACTATGAAACTGGGGGGGTCATGTCCCCCCCGTCACTAGGGAGCGAAATAAACAAAACATCTGGGGTAAGTTGAGCCACCAAAGATTAGTAGGGTGTATGGGTGGTGTGTTTTCGTTTTTATGCTCAAAAGTGGTTGGGTAGGGGGGAATTGGTTTTCATTTTCAGTGTTGATGGGTTTTCGAGCAGGGGGATCTCCAATGGTAGTCAAGGGTTCCCTGGGCACTGGCCCGGTCAGTAATCAATCCATGCAGTTCTGGACTGGGAAGATTAATCGGCCTGTTTTGTGGCCGACCCACTGGCTCACTCGGTTCTTCCGATGACCAGTCCACCCCTGATCGGCCCCAAAGTGCGTCGGCCCACCAAGAAAATGCCCGGTATGCCCAGATTACCAGTCCAGCCCTGAATCCTTCATAGAATCAGTTAGAATCTTCATGGTTTAATATGTTTAATATTATCTCAATTTGAGTCTATTCAATTAAAATTAAGTTGAAACAACATTTAAATATCAAATCTGAGTTAAGTCTACTTTCATCTAGTTACCTTAACTTAAATAGTTAAGTTCATTCTTTATAAACACCAAGTTAACTGAACATTACACAAGTGTTGGAGACACCATTACGCTGTTGAGTAGAGTCATCTTATTAGGGGTTATCTTTCCTCCAGTTTTCAGTCGAGGGGAACCCCCAGTATGTTGTGACTGATAATGGGCCACAATTCCTCTCCAGTACATTTGCAGACTTTTTGAAAGAATGCATTCTCTCTGCTCTCATTCTCTCTCTGAGGAAGCCATGGAAATACACATGACCTACAGAACTACTCCACACAGCACCACAGGTGTTTCTCCCTCAAAACTGCTTCACAACTGGAAATGCACACAAAACTGGACATTTTACCTGTGGGGCCCAATACTGATAAATATGCCAAGGTACAAGACATTCTGAGAGACAAACAAATCAGGAGCAAAATGTAAGTACACAGACAAAAGGAGTAGAGCCAAGGGCTATCCTGGCAAACCTGGAGATCATGTGAGAGTGAAGAGACTTGACAATGTCAAGAAGGGAACTCCAAAATGTTCTCACAACCTCCGAGTATTGAGAAACAAACCTGACACGGACTTTCTTACTAAGTGACAAGAATAGTGTGAAACCTCCACATGCTTCGTCTCTACGTTCTCATCTCCTGTATCTATATACATATATATCATAGAATCATACAACAGAGGTTATCAGCAAGAGTGTTAAGACATGTTATGATATTTCATGCTTAACTTCAAGGCTCTGTTGGTAGAAGGGCTCTGGCGCTGTGCATCAGTGTTGACTCCGGGCGGATATATTACAAGGTTCCTCTCTTCACACCTGTGTTTATGCAGTATTAACGTTACATGCCTTAATCCCAATTAAGAAAAAGTAACACGTATGTGTTAACTCGTTAATTCTGACAGCTCTAATAAACATACATAAGCACCACACCTCTGTGCACATGCGCAAGTATTGTAGAATACGATTGAGAAAGTAGTTGGAATCAAACGTTTACATGAATAATATTTGTCTTTTACAAGCCGATTGAGCTATCAGTCAGATTATAAACAGATTAATTGATTGCATGTGGAGTGATAAAACACTCACACACACACACACACACACACACACACACACACACACACACACACCTGTTTTCTCTACATGTGCTAGGAGAACATTACCTGAGGTTACTCAAAGATGTCTGTAGCCTAGGGACAAAGAAAAATCTAGATCAACTACATTCATATCAACCACACAAACAAACACACACACACACACACACACACACTCACACTCACACACAAACACACACACACACACACACACTCACACACACACACACTCACTCACACTCACACTCTCACACAAACACACACACACACACACTCACACACTCACACACACACTCACACTCACACTCTCACACAAACACACACACACACACTCACACTCACACTCACACACACACACACACACTCACTCACACTCACACTCACACTCTCACACAAACACACACACACTCACACACACACACTCACACACACACACACACACACTCACACACAAACACACACACACACACACACACACACACACACACAGTCTCTCTCTGTTTCCCTCTATTAAAACTGATCAGTCTTTTCCTGCTAACAATGATTTACTGAAGATAAAATACACAATTTCATTTCTTTGAGAGAGTGTAAAACAGATCAATAAATTATCTGAAAATAACAGAAACCTCTTTTATATCTCAACTGCTTCTCCTAGACAGCACTGAGAATGTGTATACAGAGACTTCTCAGATGTTTCTGCATAGAGCAGTGTAACTCCAGCTCTATCTGGAGGCCTGGATTTGTCCTGGTTGGGTTGGTGTATCCACAGGTCTTCACAAACTGTTGTGGAGCTCCACCCCTTTCACCTGTGTCACCAGTAGACAGGTCGAGCCAGACAGATGAGTTCTTCATCAGAGCGCGTGCTCACCACACCTGTCCAGACACCTGCTGCAGACGACACCTGAGGTGTTAATATTCCACGACGCTGAACAAGGTAAGAAGAAAATAAGCCAAACACAATAAAGACTTTGTTCTTTTTATTAGGTGCAAAAACAAAAACAAATAAACTGATGGGTTTTAATCAAGGCAGGTTGATAAATGCTGGGCAAACATGAGATCAATTGCAAATTAAAAGATTAACTGCACAACAATTATCTGCTATAGTTCAGGAGAGAGAGGTACAGTAGGTATCCCACACAAAAATGTACAGTCAACTGAAATACACTCTTTAACTGGTATGAGATGCTTTGAGTATTTCTGGGATTTTCACACACAACAGTCTCTAGAATTTACTCAGAATGGTGCCAAAAACAAAAATCATCCCGTGAGGGGCAGTTCTGTGGATGGAAACACTTGTAGATGAGAGAGATCAACAGAGAATGGTCAGACTGGTGTGAACTGGTAAAGTCTACAGTAACTCAGATAACCGCTCTGTACAATTGTGATGAAGAACATCATCTCAGAATGCTGATCTGAGATGAGGGTTGGCGCTGTTTTGGCGGCATGAGGGGGGCCTTCACAATATTAGGCAGGTGGTTTTAATGTTGTGGCTGATCTGTGTGTGTATATGTATATATACTGTATGTATGTATATATTGAAATTAACATTAAGCTCGATTGATATGTTCATGTGAACTAGTGTTAATGTTAAACTGTTACCCATATGCCTGAATCAACAGATTACACCATCCAAATGTTTTTTAAGAGTTAGTTTAGGTAGAAATTTGAGTAACTGGCATTTTGTTGGAAACTGTATTGGTGGATCATGGAATAACAGTTGTGTTTTGTCCCGCCTGTATTTATTAAATAAAAAAAATAAAATAAAAAGCTAAAGAATTTGCTGCTAGATTTGACACAACTTCACTGGATGTTGCTAATAAATGTGATGTGATCAGATTGCCTGAGTACTTTATGAGCTTTAAAATTAGTGGAGAACTAGTAAAATCAAACAAAAGGATTATTAACATACTGAGTACCGAGAACTCTCATTTCACACCTCTGCTGTCAGCGGTCCGCTTGAGCCTGCTCAGCACTGACAATGAGACATCGTCTGACACAACCAGAGAAACTTGACCGACAACTTGTTGCGACACTCCGTTGGGGTGGGACTTGGAACTTTTAACCCAGGGAACAGTTTCTGGAAGTAAGGTGTGCACTGAAAGACAGGAATGGAGTTAAAGAGAATACAAGACTATGGGGAAAAATACACACTGCATCACACAAATGGTCGCTGTTGAGTGTCATTCAAATTAGCATGACTAGCGTAATGCAAACCACAGGAAAGGACACATTTTACATTTTCATAGTAGATGAGTTACAATTTACAAGCAGTGTTTTGGTTGCTGTTGACTCACTCTGGCTTGCTGAGCCCCTCGGGCTAAAGTTTCAAAAGGACTAGCAAGTTTTATTCAAACTTGATAATGAACATGAAAGACAGATCAGCTATTATTCAAATTATCCGCTTTGAATGGAAAAAGACATCCTCATTGGGGCACATCAACAGTGATGTTCTTCTGAAAAAGGTTTCTAAAATTTCTCATTTCATTTTTTTAAGGCAATTAAGGTGGTACTGCGTGGGATGAGTGCAACGACCATTAGCTTACTTCACAAGCAAGACCAATCAACCATTGTAGGACCATCCCTGAAGACTCCAATAGCCAGTTCTGCAGTTCCTCCATCGGGATGAGCGTTCCTGCGAAAGAACGAAAACCGAAGAAGCCTCACTACGTACCGCGTCCCCCTGGGAAACCATTCAAATACCAATGTTTTCAGTGTCCCTTCACCTGCAACCAGAAATCCCACCTGTTCAACCACATGAAATACAACCTGTGCAAGATCTCAATCTCCATCATTTCCAAACAGGGCAGTAGTCCAAAGCACAGTTCCTCCACAGAGGCCAGCCTGGTTGCAATGGAGGAACCTTCGGAGATCAATTGCTCAATGCATACCCATGATATTTCCAAAGAAAGATCCTTAGGAGAGGACATAGACAACCCAGAGTCCTCAATGGGTAGCAATCATGAAAGCAGTGTACCTCCAAAAGAGTTGGTATCTCCAATGGAGCAAATTCTAGAGATGCAGGTGGAGAGTTCAAAGATTGAACCACCTACCAAAAATGGGGATGTTTCTTCTAGTCTTCCAGCTCTGAACCAAAGTGGATCCTTCGAGAAGAAAAGACATGACGAGATGGATCCACCAAGGTCACATTTCTCTGACTCCTCAAATGGGACATCATCTCTGGGTGACTGCAAGGAAATGGCATCACCTGTCAACAAACCAGAAGTTCTTCTTTCACAGCCTGTTCCTCATGCATACTGGAGACCACCAATCTCATTCGTGCCAAGCTCTCAAAGTCTCGAACACAAACTGGAATGTGGAATGGATTTTCCATATTATGGCGCTGTCCTTACGGGATATCATTCTTACAGCGTTCCCACACCTTTGCATCCGCCGTACCCCCAGTTTCACCCCTACCTTCTGCCAAGTAACATTTATGACCCCACCACAACTCACCCACACCTTCATCCTTACATCCTAGAAACTCACAGGCTCCACCCTATGTTTCCAAGGAAACTGTTGCCAGCAAATTCCCTGCCACCGATTTCCAAAGAGTATCTCAGATACTTCCACACATTTTCGAATCCCAACTATGGCCTCTACCTCCCACAACAGCAAAATCGTCCCGTAACACCCTCCCCTATTACATACTCAGAACTGGTACACCCCATGATGGATATTAACTCTGCATTTTCAGAGACGACAATACACAAATCCCCCAACCCCTCAAACATACCGCATGATCCGTTCTTCGAGGTGGAAGGCTCATCTGAACATAGAGAGCCAAGAATGAATCTTGATGAAAAGGAGCTTCAGGTGAGTCCACAGAGTGGACGCAACGCTACTGGATCACCAGATAGACCAAACCCCTGGAATGATTCACAGGGACCACTATTTGGGAGTAGGGAAGCAATGTCAGTTAGCCATTCAGAAGAGAGGTGCATGGCTATACGGACAAATGGGGATGGTCATCCAACAGGGGGCAGGAATATCTCTGACAGGTAAAGAGGAACACTCGAAAGCTACTACTTGTCTTTGTCTGTTGAACATATAACAAAAACATTAGACAAAATATCAAACAGCCTCAGTCACTCAGTTACTTTAAAGCAAATGAGTAAACGATGACACCATTTTTAAATTAAATTAAATTGCATGTATACAATATTTATCAAAGTAAAAAGTAAAGGAAACTAATCTTATAAATATTTAGTTTCTTATTGTTTGTGTGTGCAGGTCTTCATCTGCATTCAGAGAGATTGAGAGACGGGAAAAAGAGGATGTCATGATTCCTCTGAACCTCTCCAAGAGACGGCAGATGAGAAGTGACACTCCAGTCAAGCAAACGTTTCCTCTGAACCCGTCCACACCTCGATCAGACAGCCAATCACAGAGCACTTTGATCAGAGACAGCCTCGCTCAGCAGGGGATTGTGGGCGCTGTGACATCACAAGAGGATCATCTTTTAATTGTCGAGGAAGAAACAACAGCCGCGTTCGCTCTCTGCCAACTGGCCCAGTCTGGTGTTTCAGACCTGATCAGAAACTCCAACATCAGACATGTTTCTAATTCAAGTAGCTGTCATGAGCAACAAACCAGCGCTCTTCAGAATCCAGCGTCTGATCGAACTGATCAAACGAACGTCACAGAAACATCTGCCTCTGATAAAGTTACTCTATATTCAACTGAAGCAAACACAGTCTTGGCTCCTAAAACTTCTCCTGATAATAAATCTGATATAGTTGTGGAAAGATCCGTCCCTTCCTCTGATGCTGCTGAAGTCTCTACCTCCAAATCAAATGTTCATTATCGATCACGGACAAAAACACAAGGAATATGCAGCACGAGAAGAAAACGAAAGAGCAGCACCAATAACCACAATCTAAGGAAGAGGATTAGACATTGATGCCACAAAAACATAATGGAAATCGCAAATAAAAGCTGTATATTAGCTCTTCAAATTCTGTTCAAATGAATTCCTTGTCTTATGTTTTATGATGTTTTTATGCTTGCATCTATAATAAATGGCATTGTTTATTCAAAGTGGTTTAAAATGACTGTTTCATTAATGGGATGTTTTGCTAACTTGTACATTTCTACTGCAGGTCTCAGTCATTCAAACCTGCCTGAACATCTTTATGCAATAAATAAACGTATACAATATATGCAAATGAATACAGGTCTGTTAATGCTAAAGACAAAGATACACACACAGTGAAGCAGGTGCACTTGAGTCCTGCTAAACTGCTGAGAAAGTGCCGTTATAAAGGCTGCAGGTTCAGGCATGTTACTTCAGTGAGAACGTTAAACTCTCTATATGTCTCTGTCTGTCTTTCACAAACAGACACCGTCATACTAGTATTAGAGGTCTGACAGGTACAAATGACTCAATGAAGACTAAAAGAGTGAAGAATCTTGTACACTTCAATAGAGCAGCTTGAACATGATTTTAAGCGAATACTATTTGCATCCTCTGCTGGTCATATGAGGTACTGTTTCAGTGAGCTCACTTAAAGGGACAAGTCACCCAAAAATAAAAGTTATTTCATCATATTCCCACTCTCCTCTTGTTTTCAATCCATATGACTTTCTGTCTACTGTAAAAAACACAATCTAGAGATTCTAGAGAGTGTCTTATTTGTATATTACAAGAAAATGGACGGCGGTTTATTGTTTGTCCCTCCTCGGGCCACTGTCGGTAGATAATCACCACAGAGCACCCCACTTACCTTTCAGAGATGCTCAATAAACTCACAGGAAAGAGAATGGTTCATCAAACCATTTAATGGGGCCTTTAACACATTCAAGGAAAAAGAAATGGAGAGAAGACAAAAAAATAGGACAAAGTAATCACAAGCATTAAAAATGTATCACATTCATTTATTAGTGTCATGAATATGCACCAATTAGCTTGTAATAGATTAAACGATTAACCTGGTTCCCTTTAATAGGAAATATGCTGAACTCAATGTCACATTCATTAGCAGAGAGAGTAAAGCTGATCCTTGATTCTTAAAGTCGTTTTCTGAGAGAAGGAATCAACATCATAGTCATAATCATTCAGCATTACTGTAAGGATTGTCTGTTTGTCTTTTTCCTGAGGGTGGCGCTCTGGAGATCCTAAAAGGAATTGAGGCGCCAGCCCCAATGCATTGTGGGACTGTCGGTGGGACAGGCACATGTTTTGATGAAGATGTTTACAATCAGTGCTCGACCCTGTATGGCAAACGTTCCCAGGAATCCGTCGATACAAGGCAACAGAAAGTAAATGAGTAAATATTTGTGTATTGAAATACAGAAGTATGTGAAGTACGAGTGACGAGTCGATGTTCCTGAAATTTCCTCAGTGCCACATATGTTACAGCAGAGAGTGTGTTATTGACTGATATAATGACATTCCAAACCTTTCTTAAATTAATTGGCAGAATAAAATCTCTGTGTAGCAGAAGAGTAAAGCATTTAAATCTTTAACATGAAGCTGACTTTGTTTTAGGACAGAAACATACTTTACACAAATATGCACCCCCTCACGCTTGGCAACTGCATTGCCAACATAACATGCATTCTTGCTTTACCATGGCAGGAAAAATCCTCAGATAGAGTTACCTTTAAAAGTCTGTGCCACTAATCTGGATATGGACTATTTAGGTAATTTCTTATAAATACATCCACAGTGTTCCTGACCAACCACTGGGCAGCACCATGATCATTCCAATTGCCTGTTTTCTGATTCTGGTCTGGAGACGCAATGTAAATCTAACCGAAACGAGTGTTTTGCCATGACTCACTGTAGAAGCAGAAAGTTCACATTCATTTCGTTATTGCGCTCCTTGTGGTAACAGTGAGAATGCAGCATGTACTTGTGTAGAGTATGTTGTAGACTTTAAAGTCAACATTAAACACATTAGTGATTCATTCTACTTCATATTTCCAAGTGAAACAGAATATTCAACGAGAATTTTGTGACATCAGCCAAAAAGGAAAGTCGCATCAAAGAAAATTAAATTTTTATAAAATATTTTAGAGACAAAATAAACAAAATAAGACCAAGATGTGCATAAAAGAACTTATTGAGTACATTTAATGTTGACTTTTAGCTCATTATAAATGTCATCATCCAGGTTTATCTCTTATTCTTTACTTTATCAAAAAGAAAATAGATGCCATTTCAAACTAACATGTTAATAAAGCCAGTCAACATTTAATGTGTATTGTCTTTTTAAAAAGTAATTTTCGACCCTAAATTGTTCTTTAGTAACATTCTGATCGAAGCATTCAAATCAGCTGGATTCACTTCAGTCTGTTCACATTGAAACCAAATCAAGGTGATTTATCATGTAGAGTAATCTAAAGTAAATCAGTTCTTGTTCCACTTCAGTTGCTTTACAATGAAACCAAATAATGAGTTATCCAGAATAAATCAGTTCTTGATTCACTTTTGTTCATACACATTGAAACCAAACTAAAAGAAGTAATCCAGAATAAGTCGGCTCTTAATTCACTTTTGTCCATTCACACTGAAACCATATCACAATGAATAATCCAGAATTAATCAGCTCTTGATAAACTTCTGTCAGTTCACACTGAAACCAAATCAAGGTTTCAGTTATCAAGAGTAATCAAGAGTCAATAAGATCATAATTTACTTCAGTTGGTTCATACGAAACCAAATCATGTAGAGTAATCTAAAGTAGATCAGCTCTTGATTCTCTTTTGCCCATTCACACTGAAACCAAATCATGATGAGCAATCCAGAATAAATCAGCTCTTGATAAACTTCTGTCAGTTCACACTGAAAACAAATCACGATGATTATTCTAAAGTAAATCAGTTCTTGATTCACTTTTTTTCATTCACACTGAAACCAAATCATGATAAGCAATCCAGAATAAATAAGTTCTTGATTCAGTTTTGTCCATTCATACGGAAACCAAATTGCGAAGAATAATCTAAAGGAAATCAGATCTTGATTCACTTCAGTTGGTTTATACCAACCAAATCACAATGAATAATCCAGAATTAATCAGCTCTTGATTAACTTTAGTCCGTTTATACAAAAACAAAATCATGCAGAGTAATCTAAAGTGAATCAGCTCTCGATTCATTTCAGTTGCTTTACAATGAAACCAAATTATGATGAGTTATCCAGAATAAATCATCTCTTGATACACTTTTGTCCATTCACATTGAAACCAAATCACAAAGAGTAATCTAAATTAAATTAGCTCTTGATTCACTTTTGTCCATCCACACTGAAACTAAATCACGAGGAGTAATCCAGAGTAAATCAGCACTTAATTCCCTTTTTTTTTTGTCCATCCACACTGAAACTCAATCAGGCAGAGTATTCCAGTTTCGGGGGACATTTTCCCATTGAGCAGAATCCACCTCAGAAACAATTGTGAACAGAATTGTGATTCAAATCCAGTTTCAGTCTGAATCCTCATAGGAAGGGATTGTGGCTTTGACCTTGGTAGTGTGGTGGTAGTGTGGAGGGGTGGAGAGGGGCAGGGGTGAGGGGTAGGAGGGGCTGAGGCAGGTTACTGGGCATGTCCAGCAGGCCATGATGGGGCTGGGTAAAGGATGAGGGCAGAGATTGAGGCTTCTGCTGCAGCATGGGCAGGGGGAGGGAGGCACTGTAGGACAGGGTGTGGGCCGGCAGGGGAGAGGTGGAGTTGGGTCTCATCTGATTTAGAGTCAGTCTGGGCTGCTCCGAGTGGAAAGGGTTTGTGGGAGATGGTGTGCTCAGACCTGAAGGAGAAAGAAGTGACAAAGGGCAGAAAAGTAACAGATAATGTACAGTCAGCCACAAAATTTAGCGCCAAATAATTGCAAAATAAAACTGATATGGTGAAGCAGATTGAAAGTGTTTATTTTGTGATTATGTTTAGATAATTGTACATTTATTCACATAGGTTCACCTACCTGACAGGAAGGGGTTTTTGCTCTTGGCAGGTGGGTTGGTGGGAATAAGCTTGTCAAGGTTTACGAGTGTGGCAGCGGTGGGCCCGAGGAATGCCTCGGGGGTCCGACACAGTCTGGGGGCCACTGCATCAAGAGGAGGTCCAAGCTGAGAGAGGTCATAGGTCTCTGGACTATCCCTTGCCACTCCGTTCACTTGAACAGCAACTACCAACTCGCCAAACTGATCAGCATCTGAAAATAAGAGTCAATGAAAGCTGAATGAACTATAATTATGATTTAGTTTTGAGTATTGAAGGTTGTTGCGTACCTGCAGGGCTCTCACGGCGAGGGCTGAACACCTGGTTTGGCCCCTCCTGTTCAACTATAGGCCCCTCCTCCTCCTCTCCAAGCTCCTCCTCCTCTTCTTGAATGGAAAATGGATCCTTTCCAATTGGTGCTAGAAGGCAGAATAATGATTCTAGAGATGGACCTCTAGAATACCACAACCACTTGTATCTTAAAAAGCTGTGCTATTACTAAAACATGTGATGAGTCATTTCTGTATTGAAAATTGGCACCAAACTGAATTGAAATCTGTTTGTGAAATCTACGTGGCCCAGAATAGCAACATTGGCTCCATCAATTGGTGCACCATCTGTTTTAATGAACAACAGAGATGGGAAGAGTGTTTGGAGACAATCGTTATTTTTGCAATTCTGTTAAATGTCTTTAATGGTGCAGAAATAACACAATTTTAAGGATGATTCAAGATAAGAGCAATGTGACAAAGCAACACAATATGCCAGTTATAATCAGAAGCAAATTTGTATCATGATCAACCTAAAATAATCAACCTATGCCTTGGGGAAAAAAGCATAGCTTTGTTTCAGGCTAAACGTTTGCACGACTTTTGTGACAAATCCATAGGATTTCTTTTTTTTAAAGAGTTGTCATTGAAACTATGCGACTTATTTTTGCGGCCTGTGTATAGGCCTGTTTATCCCATGAGTGTATTGTGGATGCTAGTATTCCTGGTCTGTATTACCTGGTCGGGCAGGGCTCCTCCAGGCTTGTTCAATCATATTAGAAGTTAGGATTAGGTTAGGGTTAGAAGTGGGGTTTGAAGCAGGGGCTTCCCAGGGATCAGGAGGTGATTGGTGGTTGCCCCAAGAGTGAGCAGGGCTACAGGAGGAAGGGCGGGCTGTCCATGGACTTCCAGCCACAGGGTTTGTGGAGTTCACTACAGCTGAAACAGAAAGAGATAGCTCAAAAACATGGTTTTATTATTAGCGCAAGCAAATAATCATAATTAAAAAAAACTTTCAAGGGGACGATCATGTGGAAGTGTTTTTACAAACAAAACTGAACAGACCACGGGCCTTGAGAAGCATTTTTTAAAGGTTGAACTGTTTTAATTTGACAACGTTCATGGCACTAAA
>JAVLUX010000006.1:2040000-2062500 GCA_032164185.1 Moxostoma hubbsi
AGTTATGTGTGTGATTGATTTGATTGATTTCTCCACTGTAGAAACTGTAATGGTGCCATCAACAATCACATCATTTTCTTTTTGTAATCTCAGTGTGTTTATGTCTAAATGTGTGTACTAAGAAGATATTAAACAACACAAACACAGACATTCTGAATGAGACATCAGCACTGGGATAAAACTTGATAGAGTTGTAGTTTTATAAAACCTTTTCTCTACTCAACTCATCGAATCATATTTATTAGCCATTGTTCTTTATTTTAATTTTTTTTTACAGTGTATATTCTCTCACAGTTAAATGATGATGGTGATCCTCTGGAGTGGTTGAAGTCTTCTCCGTACAGTGCTGCCATGCACGGTTGACTGCTGCGTCTGCTGGGATACGCGGGTGGCACTCCGCCCACCCCGCCTCCAACTGCCATCCTTTCTTTGGTCTTCAGCGCCTGCGCTCGTTCCTGACGCAAACGCTCCTCGTCTCTCAGCAGTGCCACGAGCTGCTTGGCTTTCTCGCGCACGTTCACGCCCTGATCTCGCCCATCGCGGTCCACATACTGGAAATCTCTGAGAGTCTGAATGGTGAAGACGTTCTCGCGGCACTGCTGGGCAACACGCTCCGAACCCGTTTTAGCCAAATAATCCAACAGAGTTAGGGCCTAGACCAGTGAGATGGAGAGATTTGCTGCTCATAATATAAAGTATAATTATAATATAAAGAATATATGTATATAGCCTTATTACAATGTGATACATAAGTTGTACATGTGTTATTCCTGTATTATAACTATTAAAACTACATATAACAGTGCTGTAACTGTTTAAAAACTGTGTTGTAACTGTTTTATAACCGTGCTGTAACTGTTTTGTAACTTTTCTCTAACTTTTTTATAACTGTTTTATAACTGTGTAATAACTAGCACACCTTGTAGACATGTCTCCAGTTTTTGCCATGATCATTGAGCCGTTTCCACACCATGGCCATGACCTCGCTGAACGCCACAACGCTGAATGTCAGCTCGGCAATCTCTGACATCAGTGAGCTGGACGGACCCCAGGGGTCATTGGAGGTTGCCTCCCTCACCTTGATCTCTGCATCCGAGTAGTTGTGCACAATGTTCTTCACCTGTCGCCGTAGGGCCGAGGTCGTCATGGCTACAGTGCGAGAGATTGTGTGGGTGGTTTTTTGGCCTCTTGGTGTGAGACGAGGTAGGCACACAGTCACGCTAAAGAGAACACGAGTGAGCGCTGAGAGACAAATGCACAGAGAGAGAGAGAGAGAGAGAGAGAGAGAGAGAGAGCACACATTAACCCCTGCCATTTAAAATGACACAAAGAAAAACAAATTATCATTAAACTAAACAAACACTTTTTCCTTTTATAAAGTCATATAGGTTCCGTTTTATTTAATCCTTGTTTTTTTCTGCAATGTGATATAATTATATGGTTGCCAAGGCAACAAACACAAGAAGCGCTAGCTTTTAATTAGCATTTCTGTATTTAAAGTATTTAAATATCACAAAGTTAATTTAATCTTTTGTGATTATTTATGGTGTTTAGATGAATAAAATACATTACATTACAACATATCACATAAAGTGATAATTAAACATTCTGGCAATTGTTTCAAAACTATGTTAATGACAGCGGTGTATCATGGAATATTTCGTGAAATCTGCATAGTTACGTTTACAGAGTGAACAGTATTGATTTAGGTCATTATTCAAATATTGATACATCACTAATGATATGTCAATGAACTTGAACTAAAAAAGACAACAATACAAAATACATTTGACAAAGGTTACAGTCTATTTTTGACACTTGATACATTGGACATATACATTTAAAACAACACTGTTTTCATCAAATATATTTACTTTATAGTCAATAGTCATGCATGATGTTTTCCTTGGTCTGGGTCTGAAGTAATATAATCTTCAAACTTCATTTTAGTTGAACATCAGTCTAAAGTTAAACACATCAGTGGACAAAACAAGCTCAGCTAATTAGAAATCCTCCGCACGAGGAGAGTGATTATCATTTTCAGAATCATCAATAATTCAGGTCTGCTCTCCAGTTTGCACTTATCATGAAAAACACAGGAAGATTAAATGGGTCGGCAGTGAGAGCCTTGTGTAATTTGACTGTCACACTCGAAAACACTCCTAAATTTAACCTGCCAATCACACACACACCCACATAACCTTGAGATGACCCAACCACTGCATAAACGTGTCTGAGTTCTGGATATTTCGGTCTTTCCCAATTGAAGTATGACTAGATAGGAGCTGTACTGCATGTTGCATATAGACATAATATATGTTTAGAATGCAATCTAAGTGTCTTTTCAAATGTGTCTGCCAGATGAATACATTGTGATTGTGGTCTGTATGTTCTCTGATTCATGTGCTGTCAGGTTTGCCCTATATTAGCGTTAATGAGTCACAATCGCCACCACAGGAACGGCTCACACCGACTGCAGCCCACATACACCCCGACACCACCAAATCTGCTGCAGCTGATGACCGATGATGTGTCAGCTTTGAATCACAGAATTGGGATCAAGTATTTGTTATTTACACTGACTCATGTAGTAAGTTCAGATGTACCTCTAGTCTGCCTACCTGATGAAATGCCTCATAAATACTGAAAGGGGCTGTTCAGACCAAACCTGAAATTGCACGAAAGAAATCTATAGATTAGTATAGACCGCAGGTGTCTTGAGATGTGTCAAAATTCGAAGTTCTTTCAACTTGACCACGTCTTAAAAATGTGCCGCTTCTCCATGAGATACTGAAAAAAAGCAAAGCATGGCAAAATGGGCCATTGGCCATTTTAATGGATTTGTTCTGTGTGGATTTGTATTTACTTTTCCCAAACTTGTATTGTTGTGCTCTAAATACATAACTCGGGAAGTTCGGAGAAACTTCTTTGGCATCGAACCCGCCTAACTCCCCGGTGGGCCTTGTTTGGCGTGCCAAAGGCTGTTGGCCCCGATAAAGCCCTGAGGAGGCACGGCAAAACCCCGGAAGTGACTGCGGGAATGCAACTGGCCCTGGCATGCACTGGCATGCCCTCATTTGGCCCGATTGTTGAAATGCGGCTATTGAAACAATAACACATTTAGCATTTTTACCTTAAATTTGATGGCGAATGGCTTCGCTGTCAAAGGCACAGATTACTATAACTGATCAACTTCAACCACCTTGATAGTTCAGCCGGATTTTCTGCTAGACTACAGGCTTTGCTTTAAGATCAACACTTCACAACAGGACGAACACAAATACATCTAAACCTGTCTCAAATTTAAAAGTGCATATTTATGGCACTTTTCCACTGCAGTTTAGTGGCGCATCAATGTGGGCGGGATTATAGGCTGATTGTCATAGTTAAGCCGCCTCTACTGCCATGACATCATCTTAAACACGACACAAAACAATAAACAATAACACGAGCGCTAGCTGTTAGCTGCTAGCTCATTGTGCTGCATAAAGCAGTTGTGTTGTGTTGTGTAACAGTTCAATTATCCTGGTTGTTTTAGAAGTTTCGAGTAGCTGGTCAACTAAATAAAGTGAAGCTTTCACGCAGAATATAGCGTTAACGTATAGAGTTAACGTAACAAACCGTACCATCCTGCATCGTGGGCACCAGAGTCCAGGGCACTCTCCCTCCCATTCCTCACCGGTTTAGAAATCGTCCATTTGGTTGAACCACTTCCACTTTTCCTTGATGGTTCTGTGGTCACTTTAAAGTTTATTTAACTTTTCCCTGCACTGTTGGGTGGTCTGGTGGTAGCTGTGTGCGGCCAACAGCGGAGACACTTCCTGAGAGACTTTTTGATTTTGTTCGTCACAAACGAGAGGAATGTCTGCACCTCATTTATTGACCACACCATGTTTTTGCACACAAACATTTCTTTTACAATTCGAAAGTCACGTGCACAAATGATACTGCTATCGCTGCAGCTAACTTTAAAACTAGCGGGTTGATGTCGCGTGTCGGAAATACAGTGACGCTGGTAGTGACGATTCTCTCTGACCAATCAGTGATCTGCAGGGTTTTGACTAGGGCTGCACGTTTTCAAGTTTTTCATTAACCGTTAACCGAGGCCCTTAACGGTTAATACTCGGTTAACCATAGTGTGCGCCAGGGATGGAAATTAACTTTTTTGTCCACCGGCCACTGTGGATTTCAAAATCTACCAGCCACTCAATGTTTTTACCAGCCACTTTCTTGTTTTTAACCGACAATGTGTAACTGCATGTGAAAATTAATACTACAAGATCTACAATACTTAAGCCGTTTATTTAATCTCAAGTCTCAATGAAATACTGGCATTTTCTCTTTCTCTCTTATAGCCTACACACACAATCCATGAACTGATATTCATTTCAGTTCGCATACGAGGAAAACACAATGTTACGGACGTGAGCGCTCTGAAAGCGGCACTGAAAGATGCTTTAAAACTTCCACAGAGACATCAAACAGAAAGCACAAAACCTTTCTTTAAAGTGAATTTCGTTTTGTATTAATTGTCTTAATTTTAATCAATGTTTCATCAACCAATTGCCTGGATTTAATAAATAAGAATTAAATATAGCAGACGATATAATCGCGGAGGCGCTGGCGCGTGAACTGGAGCTCGTCTCATAAATGAACCGAAACTCAGTGTATAAGGTAGCCTTGCCTCACAAATAATTCAAAACTAAAGAAAACAGACACAGACTGCTCTCTGCTTATGTAATCCGTAAGAAATGTGCATTTCTCTCTGGTGCGTTACTGCGAAGACCGCGAGTCAGCATCATCAACTTCATCTTTGCAAATGACACGGACAAAGAAAAGACTTGTTTATTAATAAATAATTAAAATATCTCCATGCTATATTTTACATATTCATAATCATTACTTTTGCCGGTTCTTTGTGACAGATTTTAGGAGCTTTATTGGCAGCGCCACGCCGCCACCCTTACATGAGCGCGTCACCGCACCCACCAGAATAGCCCTGTTTTTTTGTTAAGGATTTGTTTACTGTGTGTGTGATTCATTTAATGGAAAGCACATTCACTGAGTTGTCTTGCTAATCAGTGTCTCCTCCTTTATTCAAACTAATTTGTCCTTTAACAGACGAACGTCGCATGATGCTATTTTTATTTACCCGCCACGGTGGCCGGTAGGTGAAGCGAGTTTACCCGCCACAACACAAAATCACCCGCATTTGGCTGGTGGCGGGTGCTAATTTCCATCCCTGGTGTGCCCGGGTGTTGGCTGTTGAGATGGTACAACAACGAGGTTGTACTTGAAGTATATCTAAGCACTGCATTGCAATACTTGCATTTTGCCCCGTCATTCTCGATTTTAAAGTGCTCCCACGCTGTGCTTTTCTTTGCCCGCTTCATATTAGAAAACTGGTCAAGACTACTTCTTGTGGACATTACAAATGTCTGGGAGCACTCTGGCAGTCTCTGGTGGTGCAAAAATGTATTACAACTAAATTCAATGCACGCCATTGACACCACTTAACTGAGCAAAATGTTTCACTCGGTTACGCAATTTTTAACGGTTAATCGGTTAACCATGGACACCCCTAGTTTTGACATCACATTTAGTATCGGCTCGGTTCTCTTGGAACCTCGACTGAAGTGGTACTAAAAAAGTACCAGGTAGCAGGCACCATCCACATCCAAAAATGAGTCGAGTAGAGTTGACCGTGCAGTTGAAAAGCCCCATTGCATGGCCAACAAATACAAGCACAAAAACACACTCATACAGCTTTACTTCACATGTTTGAGTGAGTTGTTGCTATGGTTACAGGGACTATATGAAGCAGCAAGTAATTGATAGAGAGAGCCCAATTGCAAAGAGGTCTGGAAGGGTCTGTAATGCAATAGTCGTCTAATGAAGAGATTCTGTGCAATGCAACAAAATCTGCATTCAGCTGTACCATTCACAGATGCAAAAATCAGCAACTTCAACAGAGAACGAGGGAGAGAGACGCTAATACGCATAATTCTCGGGTACCAATTTTTGTTTGATTTCAAACAAAGTTTTCTGAAAAAAAAAAATGAAAAAAATGTGGTACTCCTACTGTACAATGTGTTAAATAATATTCAAATGTAATGTACAGTTACACAACTCTGTACATCAATAATACACCAATTTAAATGGCTTTGCAATGTAGCATCGTAATATGTAAATACTTTAATATGATACATTCACAAAATATTTTCAATAAAATCTCCAGCACGACAGTCTGATGTGAAGCATCTAAAAGAGTCGTTCACTCACTAAAGTGGATAAAAAAAATTGGATTGTTGTGAAATTACTGAAAATAGTGAAGACAGGCCAATATGGTCGACACTTGACATCTTTGCCCTTCACACTCTTGCATCTCGCTGCGCTCATTGACTTAGTATTTCTGTGTGTGCGGCAAAATCTAATCCTATCCATCCCCTGACTTACTCTGTCCTTCTTCTCTTGGTGTTCCTGTCCTTGATCTCTCCAGCAGTCTCTAAATCAATTGTTCCTCTCTTCTAAAAGCGTAGTATTTACTGCGGTACAGAGTTCAGTCAAACCCAACTGTCACATGGGACAAAACCTTCTCAGGTAAAACATCTTAAAACACATCAATGAATACTGCAGTCTTCTGTGAGAGGAACCGGCGGAGATATCTAACAACGAACACGTAATGTTAAGGTTATGTAAAGGTTAAATGTGCTTATGATGTTTTATTATTTGATGAAAGTTCTCAGAACATGACTGAATTACAGTAGAACACAACAGGCCCCGGCAGCTCAGGAATACCCCTGAACATTGAGTTACTGATGTAAGAATCTCTTTACTCTAGTAAAAGACCACAAACTGATTTTGCCAAAACTGATGTGACAGGAGAACCGGTTTACAATTAATTCTAATGATAACCTAGGAAACCTTTAAAAGTTCCAATGATGTCATAGAAGAACCTTTGAATGTCTGATTATTTCATAGAACCTTTTTAAATTCCCATGATACAAATAAGACACTTTGAAGTTCCAATGATGTCATAGAAGAACCATTTAAAGTGATGTGGTTCATTAGTGCACTGGTGCTTAAAGAACCCAGGAGGGCTTCCCTTTTTCTTGGTTACCAGATAATACAGTAAGAAAGTAAGTCAATTTATATATATATAGCAACTTTCAGGAAGAGATGTCACAAAGTGCTTCACAATAAAATACTAAAAAAACTAATAAGAAACAGAGTAACAGATGTTAAATGCAGACAAACAGATATTAAACAAAAGCAAGTCTATACAAGTGGGTCTTTAGATACTTTTTAATAGTGCCCACAGATCTTAAGTCCAATGGGAGAGAGTAGAGATCTGCAACCCGACCCGGGCCCGAAGGGACCCAAGAACTCAACGGGTTTTTCAAGTAGAACTTCGGGTTTGGGTTTGTAATTAATGAAAAAAAATCAACTTACAGTGCACTTATTACAGGGACAATCCCCCCGGAGCAACCTGGTGTTAAGTGTCTTACTCAAGGACACAATGGTGGTGACTGTGGGGATCAAACCAGCAACCTTCTGATTACCAGTTATGTGCTTTACCCCACTACGCCACCACCACTCCACTCCACTAATCAGGCTTACTGAACTTGTTTCGTGCACACGCTCTCATTCACAGACACGTGCGAACGGACGAGTTAGGGGCCGTTCGCACCAGACATGTTTTTGCGCACGTCTGTCCTGTTTTCTGTCATTTGCACCACGTCTCGCTTTTTCGTCAGCATCTCGCGCAGGACCGACACATTTTAAACACCGTTTCAAGTTAAAAAGAACTTCAAATTTTAAAAAATAACATATGTTGAGACACAACCCATGTTGAGGTGTCACAAAGATTCGACAATCTGAACAAGTTCGGCTGCGTAGAGGGGACCGTTGCATTGTTTCATTTAATTCCAGATTGTTCTGCACTGAGTGAAGTTTCAGCAAATAAACAGTAAGTCAACGCTTTATTGTTATGAATGTTGCCTATATGCTAACATACAATACAGCCTATTGCAACAGTACTTGCTAGGAGAGGAAATGAGATCGTAAGTGATTTCGGTTCGGGTTTGGTTCAGGCTTAAAATCTGACGGTATCATTCGGGCTGGGTATTGGTCAGGCCACATGGTCTCATGTACGGGTCGGGTTCGGGTTTCATTTTAAGGCCTGTGCAGACCTCTAGAAGAGAGTTACAAAGTTTAGGAGCTACAACATCATTTGTGTTGAGCCTAGAGCGAAGAACAACCAGCAAACCCTGATCGGAGGACCTCAGATTCCTAATGGTATTGTATGGACCATGCAGGGCTCTAAACATAATCACAAGCATCTTAAACTGGACTCTACATTTAATAGGGAGCCAGTGTGAAGAAATCAGGATTGGTGTCTACATTTACATTTATGCATCTGGCAGATGCTTTTATCCAAAGTGACTTACAGTGCACTTATTACAGGGACAATCCCCCTGGAGCAACCTGATCAAGATTCAAAGCCTGGGCCATAGAGACACCTAGAGAGTACCAATAACTTCCAATACACCAATCTAAAGGATCTATAATAAACCATCAACACAGCAACTCAAGAAATCTGCAGCGAAAAAATGATTCTTTATAAGAAAAAGGTTATTTGCTCATTTAAAACATAAATTATAGATACATAGACAATAACAGATTCATGTGTGTGTGTGTGTGTGTGTGTGTGTGTGTGTGAGAGAGAGAGAGAGGTCATTCCTCCATGTGCATTTCTACTCCCGTTATATGAATCAGTGTGTAAATGTTGCACTATTGGCCTTCAGCTTCTTTATAAAGCACAAGAAACACTCTTAACTCAAAACAGCATAACTATATCTATAATCTATCACCTTATTCAGTACAACACTGTCAGATGCTGGTGTATTTGTGAGATTAATGCGGTAAATATCAGCTTACCTGTGGCAACATCTTACTGACCAGCCGTGATCCGTTACCGAGAGAAACCGAGAGATGTAGAAGACGGATCCAACCGTGTATGGAGGAGTCTGTGGGCTGAATACAGCAGCGTCTCTGCTCGGGTCGCTGAGATGACGATGCGCTGATGTGATGGAGCGCGACGCGCTCACACATGCGGTGAGAGAGAGAGAGAGGGAGGGAGAGAGAGGGGGAGAGAGAGAGACAGAGAGAGAGAGGGAGAGGGAGAGAGAGGGAGAGGAGGGAGAGAGAGAGAGAGGGAGAGGGAGAGAGAGGGGGAGGGAGAGGGAGAGGGAGAGAGAGAGGGAGAGGGAGAGAGAGGGAGAGGGAGAGGGAGAGGGAGGGAGAGGGAGAGGGAGAGGGAGAGAGGGAGGGAGAGGGAGAGGGAGAGAGGGAGAGAGGGAGGGAGAGAGAGAGAGAGGGAGAGGGAGAGGGAGAGGGAGAGGGAGGGAGGGAGGGAGAGGGAGGGGGAGGGAGGGAGAGAGAGAGAGAGAGAATTTGAATTTTAAAGTCCTTTTAATTCAAACAATTATTTTTCTGACAAAAACAGAACAAACAAAAAACAAGAAAAATGTAAAAATCACAAAATCAATTTACATCAAGTACAAAAACAATACAATTTACCAAAATTATTAAACACTAAATCATCAGCAATGATTTGTGTTCTAACACCACATCATATCAAACGAAATTAAGTCTTTCATTTCTTTCAAGTACAGAAAGTCCACCATTATCCTTGTCTTCACTAGGTTTACAAAAACACTTACATCATTGCAATCATTCAACTGCACCAATTTGTCCTTTCTGCTTCCATAAACGACCATTTTAGCTTCACCCAAACAACAATTTAAAATCTGACATTTAAATTTCCATCTCCGTGTATATTTAAACCCCAAAATAAAAACCTTTAAGGAGAAATTCTCACCAAAACCATTAAATAATCTGCGTAGCACATCAAACAAGGTTTTTAGCCTGTAACATTCCATAAAAGCATGAAACACATTTTCATACATCGAATGGGCGGCTGTGGCTCAGGTGGTAGAGTGGGTAGAGCGGGTCGTCCACTAATCACAGGGTTGGTGGTTTGATTCCCGGCCCACATGACTCCACATGCCGAAGTGTCCTTGGGCAAGACACTGAACCCCAAGTTGCTCCCAATGGCAGTCTAGCACCTTGGATGCAGCTCTGCCATCATTGGAGTGTGAATGTGTGTGAATGGGACACAGTGTAAAGCGCTTTGGTAACCTCTAAGGTGCTATATAAGTGCAGACCATTTACAAAAGCATTAACAGCAATTGCTCCATGCAAACATCTCCACTGTAAATCTCCCACTTTAGTGGCAGTGGTGACTTATGTAGTGCTCTCCACTCAGGTCTTACAGTATTGTCCAGACATAGCACTTCCATAACACTTTTATCCAAAGCTTTCTTATTCAGGGCTTTAACACAGCTCTTGTATACTTCTTTACCCTTTGTAGGGTTAGAACCCACAATCATTAGCTCTTTTGTTTGCAAAAGTATGCCTTTAATGTCAAGTATGCCAGTGATTGTTTCTATTTCACCTCTAGAGGCCGCTGTTACTGCAGGAACAATCCGCTCTGACTGGGGAATCTTCCAAGCGTCGGCCACAGAGAAACACAGAGAAAAAAACAAACAATTGCCAACTATTGGCATAAAGTTTTTGCAGATAACCGATAGCTCCAAAAAGCAACTATCGGTACCGATTAGCCGATATATATCGGGGAGACAGAAATGTTTGAGGTGCTGTCACATAGTGTGAAAGTGTGCACCTGTTCTCTCCCTGTGCTGTGTTACTATGACGCCCACAGCACATGCGTCAGCAACAGAGGCACTCTAGTGAGCTGCCTACCTAGGATGCATTTTTAGGCATCATAGACGCATTTCCAATGAGATGGCCGTTTAAGTCTATGGGTTTTTGTCCACCCCTTTTATTGCCTGTAAGGTAAAAAATGTAATTCCTATTGCTCAGAAAAGTAGCAGCACACCTCTCCTGAAAAAAGCTGCATGGTTTGAGGTACCATTTAAGTATACACTGATGAGCCAAAATATTATGACCACCTGCCTAATATGCTGTTGGTCCTACACGAACCACTAAAACAGCACCAGTCTGTTGATGCATGGACTCTACAAGACCCCTGAATGTGTCCTGTGGTATCTTGCACCAAGACATTAGCAGCAGATCAAGACTTGTTGGTCATTATCCTGCTCTGTCATCAGGGAATACCGTTGCCATGAAGGGGTGTACCTGGTCTGCAGCGATGTTTAGGTGCCCAGTGTACCCAGCAGAACATTTCCAAGAGCATCACAGTCCCTCCACCGGCTTGCCATCTGCCCACAGTGCATCCTGGTGCCATCACTCCTCCAGGTAAACGGCGCACACGTACACGTCTGTCCAAGTGATGTAAAAGAAAACAGGACATATAGGACCAGGCGACATTCTTCCACTGCTACAAGGTCCAGTTCCGACGCTCGCGTGCCCATTGTAGGCATTTTTGACAGTGGACAAGGGACATCATGGGCACTCTGACTGGTCTGCGGGTACACAGCCCCATACGCAGCAGGATGTGGTGCACTGTGAGTCGTGACACATTCCTCCCGTAACCATCATTAAATTATCTCTGACTTGTGCCACAGTAGACCTTCTGTCGGTTCGGACCAGACGGGATAGTCTTCAATGCCCTCACACATTGATGATCCTTAGGAGACCAACACCCTGTCACCGGTTTGTCCCTCCTCGTTTCAGAGATGCTCTGACCCAGTCGTCTGACCATAATAATTCAGCCCTTGTGAAAGTTGCTCAGGTCTTTACTCCTGCCCATTTCCCCAGCATTCAACATGTTCATGAGAACTGATTCTCACTCACCATCTGATCTACCCAGACCTTGACATGTGACCTTGTTAGATGATCAACATTGGTGGTCATAATGTTTTGGCTCATCAGTGTATATCATACTTAGGGTCAGGGGTCTGTTCAAATCACTAATCATAAGTATGAGCAACAGTAAATATATACTTGCCTTAATAATGCTTAACTTATAAAAACAGGAAAATAGAGGATTGGAGAGCAATAAATATGTTGTGTTTGCGCCCCCTACTGTTACACAGCACACATTACACTCACCTCCACACGTATGTCTTTCACAATGAGTTTAGGTCCTCCTCTTCTCCTCTATCTCCATCTCCACTGTGAGTTATTATGTTAATTATGTATCTTATATATACTGTATTTATTATAATGCTTCATCAGTAGTGTTTGTGTGTATCTGTGGGTTATATTGACTCAGATGTGTCTCTCTGCTCAACCAGTCTGTCTCTACAGTCGTCTCAGGTACAGACAGCACCACCTTGTGGACAGACCGAGCGCTACACCTTAACATCAACACACCCTCATTTCTCATTACTGTAATGTATATGTGTGTTATACTTTTGAGATTGTTTGTAATTCTTAAGAATAAATGTCTTCAGAATCTCATTCCAATAATACAATAATGAATATGATCAGGTGCAGTTTTTTATTATTATTTTACATTATTAGAAATGAAAGACAGCTCAACAAATACGGCCATGATATATAAATATTTAAATAATAATAAAAACAATATAAAGTTTTATATATTAATATATCAATATGCATTTATAATAATAGAAATAACATAAAATAATCAATATCAATATATTTTTAATGGTAATTGCATTTTTTCATATAATTGTTGCCAAACCTGTTTATTTGTGCACCACTTATTTTTAAATTGTAATAAAAATAATGTCCAATAAAATGAATATTATTAAATAGGTTTGGATATTGATACAGACGTTTCCATTTTATTTATTTCTGATTCACGTGTTGTTTATACCTAATTAAATTATTCAGCATAAAGACAGCACAACAAATACTACCATAAATATTTAAATAATTATTTTTTTAAATGATATACATTATATATATTAACATATCAATATACACTATGTTAATATAAATAATATAAAATAAAATGATTTTTTTTTTTTTTTTACAATTTCTTATTAATAATGACAATTTTTATATATAATTTTGCCAAACTTAAATGTGTTGATTTGTCATGAAAATACAGTCAGATAAAAATGAATGGTACAGATACAGAACATCGATTGCTGACTTATGAAATAAAGTCTCTCAGTTAATGGTGTGATTATACAGAGAACCTTCTATAACATGTACATTAGCAATCCTCCTCCACTGCTGTGTGTGTGTGTGTTTAAGGACAGATCCCACACAGGTGTGTGTCCTGACCTTTGACCTGTTGACACAACCCCTGCACAGTTTCACAGTGGTACTGCTAAACCACAGCGCTTGCCACCCACGGTAGAACTACATTGAAAACAAGCTGTTGTTACGAGAACAACGTGTTTCAGTCATTGTCATGATGGAGCACGCGCTGTCAGTTCCAGGTTCAATAACGCTGTTCTTTGGCAGATACACGAGGGACCCGACACACACTGAGCCCAAGACATGTTCTTGCCTAATTTACTGGACTCAAGCAATTATCCGCTTAATGGAGATGATTATAGTCGAGCTGTCACTGTTATTCTGTGTGTATGATCTCACAAGATTGTCAGAGAATGAGCCAAAACATCAAAAACAACAAAGAATGTTCCAGTACAGTTTTGTTGCACTCTCTCATTACTATGAGTGCTGGTGGCGTAGTGGGGCAAGGCACATAACTGGTAATCAGAAGGTTGCTGGTTCTATCCCCACAGCCACCACCATTGTGTCCATCTCAACAATCTCTTTAATAAAGTCCTGAGATTAAATGAACATCAATGTAGATTTCAGTCTCTATCTTAGAATTTACTCCTGTGATAAAACATGTGAGTAATGCTGTAAAAATTTCTTCTAAACCTGATGAATTATTTGTAATGATGATGTAAGAAGTTTCATTTTAGAAAGTTTAAAGCCTATAATACTGAACAGATGAGCTGAGATTGATCCAGATGGTTTAGTGAGTTAAGAGCCCATGCACAGTACAGCCAGTCCGACAAGAACAAACAGAGTGAATCACACACACACACACACACACACACACACACACACACGCTCACACACACACGCTCACACACACTCACACTCACACACACACACACACACACACACACACACACACACACACACACACACACACACTCACACACACACACACACTCACACACACACACCCACACGCTCACACACTCACACACACACACACACACACACACACACACATACTCACACACACATGCTCACACACACAGTCTCAACTGAGCTTGTTGTCCACAGTTTAATAAAATGCTGTTGTGTTTTTATAGTCTGATAAATACCGTCTGTTCTTGTTCTCTTCTCACAGACAGTTTCTTTATTCAGTAATTCTCTTCGTCTTCTGATGCTCTGAGCACACAACGAAACAATCTGTACTCTGAGTGGCTTAGTTCTCTGAGTTTTGTCTGTGAAATAATCAGAATTTATTACTTCTGGACGAACATAAATGTGCACTTGGTTTGATATGAATAGTCAAAAAACTGACAATGCGAAACAACAAAACTAAATGCAACACAAAGCCACATCACATCTGTCAACACTAACTAATGTGTGTGTGTGTGAGTGTGTGTGTGTGTGTGAGCGTGTGTGTGAGCGTGTGTGTGTGTGTGTGTGTGTGTGTGTGTGTGTGTGTATGTGTGTGTGTGTGTGTGTGCATGTGTGTGTGTGCGTGTGCGTGTGTGTGTGTGTGTGTGTTTGTGTGTGTGATGGTCTGTTCTTGTATAATAGTTTGTGTTCATGTAATAATGGCTGGTAATCGCTGCAGGTGATGCACAGATCAGCTCTCTGGACTCTTTGTTACATGTGTGCTGCTTAATACTAATATAATTCACAGAATACTTTCAACATGATGTTCACACAGACAGTCTTTTTGTATGTGTGTGTGTGTGTGTGTTACACCTGCAAACAGATCCAGGTGTCTGAGTTGCACAAATGAGGCAAGAACATTGCAATTTAACTGCAGGAAGAGATTCGTGGAGTCTTTTAAGCTCAAAAACATGAACAACCAAAAGAATATGAAGTATTTGAAAGCAGCTCATGTGCCAGAGTTTTCTGTGTAAAAGCTGTTTTGAGTTCTGATGTGTGACGGCACGTTTCACACGTGTTCTACTCTACATGATTTAGACTGTCTGCAGAAATAGCATCAAAACAGAACAGACGCCCCTGAAAGACACTCGTCTCGGAGTTAATGTAGAAGGTCTTCACCCCTGTCACCCAGATAAAGAGAGAAATGGAGATGATTTTCCTGCGCTTTAAATGTAATTGCTTGTCTTCAATGAAGACACCCCATTTATTGGTGTAGATTCTTCTGGTAGATAGAGCCCTAGCACTAAGAATGGTCTCAATAACCTCAGGCGACAGCCCTGTGTCCCTCAGTTGGTACCCTTCAGGAGCCAAACATGAAGTTTCCACAATTCAGGCCGGGGATGAAATATCGTCCCCTGCGCCTGAGACAGAAGGTCCCTCATGTCCGGAATCGCCTAAGGCGAGCCGTCGAGGAGAGATATCAGCTCTGAGAACCAAATCCTGTTCGGCCAGTAAGGCGCTATCAGTAAGAGGCAAGACCCTTGCTGGCAAACTCTGGCCAAGACTCCCGGGAGCAGAGAAACTGAGGGAAACGCATACAAACACAGTCTGGGCCATGTATGCGCCATCGCATCCAGACCCAGGGGGGCTGGGTGACTCAGAGAGACGTAGAGGGGACATTGCGCAGTCTCTTGAGAGGCAAAGAGGTCTACTTCTGCTCTGTAAAATCGCTCCCAAATTTGATTTACTACATCGGGGTGAATTTTCGACTCGCCGTCGGTATATTTTGTCTGGACAGAAAATCTGCTCCCACATTTATGTGTCCAGGGATATAAATCGCCCTGAGTGACAGGAGCTTGCCCTGGGCCCAAAGGAGGATCCGATGTGCCAGCAAATTCAGGTGGCGAGAGCATATACCTTGATGATTTATGTAGGGGACTGCTGCTGTGCTGTCCACCCGCACATGGACATGGCAGCCTCCCAGATGTCGGAGGTAGTATTTCAGGGCCAGAATTACCACCATCAGCTCTAGGCAGTTGATGTGCCAATCGAGCTGATGACCCTCCCATTCTCCTTGGGCTGGACGACCACTTAAGACCGCACCCCAACCCACCAGAGAGGCATCTGTCATTAGCATCTTGTGACGGCATGACGAACGCAGAGTGGGACCCATGATAAGAAACCGGGGTCTGAACCACATAGAAAGGGAACAAAGTGCTCGGCGCATAACCCTTATTTGCCTTAGGGGATTGGCCCATGGATGAAACTCCTTGGCTTTTAGCCACAGCTGAAACAGTCTCATATGGAGAAGGCCCAAAGGAATCACCATGGACGCAGACGCCATGAGACCTAGTATTTGTTGATACTGGAAAACAGTGCAACCTTGACCTAGCCTGAGATTGCTCAGGGAGTTTTGAATGGAGATGATATGAGCGGGAGACAACTGTGCCCGCATCGTTATCGAGTTCCATATAACCCCTAGATAGGTAATTTCCTGGGTCGGAGAGAGAACGCTCTTTTCGACGTTGAGTCTCAGACCCAGAGAACCCAGATGAGCTAAGACGATATCTCTGTGCTGAACTGCTAGTTCTTGAGACTGTGCTAGTATCAGCCAGTCGTCTAAATAATTCAAAATGCGGATGGAGTTTGTCGCAACGGAGCCAGTGCTGCATCCATGCATTTCGTGAATGTGCGGGGTGATAGGGCTAGGCCGATTGGAAGAACCCGATATTGGAAGGCTTCATCCCTGAAAGCGAACCTCAGGAGCTTCCTGTGCTGAGGAAGAATTCCAATATGGAAATATGCGTCCATAAGGTCGATCGTGACCAGCCAATCGTAATGTTGGATCTGAGACACGATCGCCTTGACAGTTAGCATCTTGAACTTGAACACCCTGACCAAGCAGTTCAAGCCTCGAAGATCTAGAATTGGACGCAACCCCCCACCCTTCTTGGGAACCAGGAAGTATCTGCTGTAATAGTCTTTCTCTGGAAGGGGAACATGTTCTATGGCCCCTTTGACCAAGAGATTTTGCAGTTGACATGCCTGTCCTGGTTTCACGATAGTGGGAACTATGCCGTTAAAACGTGGAGGACGGCGAGCAAATTGAATCCTGTAGCATCTTTCTACTGTTTCTAGAACACACATAGAAATCTGAGATGGGTACTAATTTCAACACTTCCTGTTGAGGGGGTGTTGAGTGTTCCGTGTCCTGGATTGAGACAGGAAGCAACGGTACACCCAACTCTTTGTTGGAAACCTCTATCACCCGAAACACCAAAGGTGGCGGCAGTGAAGAGGTTTCGGGAGGGTATCGGGAGGGCCGAGGTGAATGATACACATGCCCCATCCCGAAGGGAACTACCCCACAAGGTTGGATACAAGACCGTCAGGGCTTCTTTCTCTTAGAAATTATAGTTCTGAGGTCTGCTGAAGACGACGAGCCTGTCCCCAGTCCCTACGAGGGGGAGCACGACTCGCCACAATCTGTTTTTGAGACTCCCTTCTAGCAGAATCGGGGCAAGACTGGGTGACCGATGGCCCCGCCCTCTGAGTGTGGCGAGGAAGAAACTGCCCAAAGGCCTCCTCGTGGCTTTTTGCCTCCTGGAATCTGGAGATGACCGTATTCATGGCCGAAGAGACTGGAAGGCAAAACCGGGGCATCGAGTAAGAAAACTCTGTCTTTGTGTGTGTGTGTTTAATGTGTGAGTGAGAGTTTAATTTAATTAAATTGATTTTTTTTATATCTAAATAATAATTTATTTTTGTTACATGTCACACAGTTTATTTTGATATAATTTTGTTATGTAATCAAAATGCTTAAATCATAAATACAGTCTATGATGTTCCACCACATCAATCAATTTTGTGTATGATAATTGTTTTGAAGAGTTTGTGTTCTTGTTAAACAAGTGTCATTTTACAGCCTGCTTGAGATTAAATATATGAAAATAGATGTTTCAAGAAACTAAAGAAATGCAAGTACATTAATCTTAGATATGATATTTAAAAATTGTTATTTCTTAAATTTTAATTCCATTGATTCAATCTCAGATCAAATATTAGGACACTTTAAATACAGATCAGAACTTCAGTATTTACATTAACTTAAAATCTAAAAAAATACTTACATACCAGCATTAAACAGCAGGTAAAGTGAACAGGGTCCATATTGAGCAAATAGGAAAAAATGTCACCCTAATGGTGACAAAACAACGTAAATAACTCCAAAAGTGCTAAAACCCCTCTATAATTCATAATAACAACTATATGAATCTCTCCACAAGTTCCGTTTGAACAAGGAATCATAATTACATTTTTCAAATGCAAGGGATTATGGGTATTCCCCATGAAAGCATCAACAGTAACAGCATTAAGCAAACAGTACTATGATATACAATAAAACATTGGAAGATACAATTTATAAACTCAATGCATGCACAGTCATAAAAAAGTCTGTTTAAAAGGCGAGTTAAGACGAGATTTAAAAGTATGAATATTTTCACTGATGTCCAGAGGACGGGGATTCCATAAGTGAAGGGCAGAGTAACTATAAGCTCTAGACCTCATCTTGTTCAGACGGAATGGGACGTCAAGGAGGACACAGGAAAACAGGTTCCTTCAACTCAGGCACATGAGCTTTTATTGACTTTTCAGGGGCACCGTGACGCACCAGTTTCACAAACTCTTTATCTTCACACTAAAGGCCTTCAGACCCCGACGCTCTACTCTGCTCTGCTGGCAGTGTGGCTCTTTATATCCGCTCTCCCCATGCTCACTGTAATTAGAGACAGGTGTTAATCATAATTTAGCTCAGGTGTAAGTGCCGTTACCACTCTCTCTCTTTCCGGACGGGCACTTGACCACGCCCCCGCTGCCACAATGCCATGCAATGGTTTTCAATTCATGTTATTTATATTTTGTTCACCAGATGGCAACAATTTATGCCTCATTCATTTTCATATTTTCTTTGTTTCAACGTATACACTAAAAGATTTAACAGTAATTGCTTACAATAAAATAGTGTTTTCAATATTTGATTGTAAAATCAATGCAGGCTAGCTCATTTTCTGTCACAACACAACATACTTTGAAAAAGTACATTTGGATATCACACTGAATTATGGAAAATGGTGTTTCGTCTGAAGTCACCATTATGGTGTTTAGTGTTTCTTTTGGATGGGTTCTTATATTATGTTTTTTTTTTATTAATATTTCTCAGTTGATGCAATTATGTTTAAGAACACAATATACTGTACTGTGATTCATGGTGAATATAGTCAATTTAATGGTTGACTTTAATCAATGAAACTAAAGTGATCAGCTTATGAATTATAAACTGCAACATTTTGAAAGTAAATAAATAGTATAATGTTTCATGAATGATGAGGAATGGATGATTACAATGTTAGGCTATAATATAGATGGTTTTAACACTAATTAACTTTTTATCATGAGTTGTCAATCAGGCACTCAAGATATCAACACTCATCATTCAAATCTCAACGATTGTGATAATTGATAAAACTAGATGAAAAGAAAACTGATGATCATTGTGATTCTACAACACAGCAATGCTACAGTACAGTCATTTATTGGTCTTGTTCACTGTGAAGTCACAGAATACAGTTGTCTCTTAATCAGAGTTGGAGTCTTGATCTTGTGGTCTTGGTCTTAATATGTCTTGAGACCATATAAAGGTGGTCTTGGTCTGGATCTGGGTCTCATTACTCAGTGTCTTGGTCTGGATCTGTGTCTCATTTCTTAGTGTCTTGGTCTGTGTCTCGTTACTCAGTGTCTTGGTCTGGATCTGTGTCTCGTTACTCAGTGTCTTGGTCTGGATCTGTGTCTCATTTCTTAGTGTCTTGGTCTGTGTCTCGTTACTCAGTGTCTTGGTCTGGATCTGTGTCTCGTTACTCAGTGTCTTGGTCTGTGTCTCGTTACTCAGTGTCTTGGTCTGGATCTGGGTCTCATTACTCAGTGTCTTGGTCTGGATCTGTGTCTCATTTCTTAGTGTCTTGGTCTGTGTCTCGTTACTCAGTGTCTTGGTCTGGATCTGTGTCTCGTTACTCAGTGTCTTGGTCTGTGTCTCGTTACTCAGTGTCTTGGTCTGGATCTGGGTCTCATTACTCAGTGTCTTGGTCTGTGTCTCGTTACTCAGTGTCTTGGTCTGGATCTGTGTCTCGTTACTCAGTGTCTTGGTCTGGATCTCGTTATTCAGTGTCTTGGTCTGGGTCTCGTTACTCAGTGTCTTGGTCTGGATCTCATTATTCAGTGTCTTGGTCTGTGTCTCGTTACTCAGTGTCTTGGTCTGGATCTGGGTCTCATTACTCAGTGTCTTGGTCTGTGTCTCGTTACTCAGTGTCTTGGTCTGGATCTGTGTCTCGTTACTCAGTGTCTTGGTCTGGATCTCGTTATTCAGTGTCTTGGTCTGGGTCTCGTTACTCAGTGTCTTGGTCTGGATCTCGTTATTCAGTGTCTTGGTCTGGTTCTCGTTATTCAGTGTCTTGGTCTGGTTCTCGTTATTCAGTGTCTTGGTCTGGATCTGTGTCTCGTTACTCAGTGTCTTGGTCTGGATCTCGTTATTCAGTGTCTTGGTCTGGTTCTCATTATTCAGTGTCTTGGTCTGGGTCTGGGTCTCGTTACTCAGTGTCTTCGTCTGGATCTCGTTATTCAGTGTCTTAGTCTGGATCTCATTACTCAGTGTCTTGGTCTGGATCTCATTATTCAGTGTCTTGGTCTGGATCTCGTTACTCAGTGTCTTGGTCTGGGTCTCGTTACTCAGTGTCTTGGTCTGGATCTCGTTACTCAGTGTCTTGGTCTGGATCTCGTTATTCAGTGTCTTGGTCTGGGTCTTGTTACTCAGTGTCTTGGTCTGGATCTGGGTCTCATTATTCAGTGTCTTGGTCTGTGTCTCTTTACTCAGTGTCTTGGTCTGGATCTCGTTATTCAGTGTCTTGGTCTGGGTCTCGTTACTCAGTGTCTTGGTCTGGATCTCGTTATTCAGTGTCTTGGTCTGGGTCTCGTTACTCAGTGTCTTGGTCTGGATCTGGGACTCATTATTCAGTGTCTTGGTCTTGATTTGGATCTCATTATTCAGTGTCTTGGTCTGTGTCTCATTACTCAGTGTCTTGGTCTGGATCTGGGTCTCAATATTCAGTGTCTTGGTCTGGATCTGTGTGTCGTTACTCAGTGTCTTGGTCTGGATCTGGGTCTCAATATTCAGTGTCTTGGTCTGGATCTGGGTCTCATTACTCAGTGTCTTGGTCTGGATCTGGGACTCATTATTCAGTGTCTTGGTCTTGATTTGGATCTCATTATTCAGTGTCTTGGTCTGTGTCTCATTACTCAGTGTCTTGGTCTGGATCTGGGTCTCAATATTCAGTGTCTTGGTCTGGATCTGGGTATCGTTACTCAGTGTCTTGGTCTGGATCTGGGTCTCAATATTCAGTGTCTTGGTCTGGATCTGGGTCTCATTATTAAGTGTCTTGGTCTGGGTCTCGTTACTCAGTGTCTTGGTCTGGATCTGGGTCTCATTATTCAGTGTCTTGGTCTGGATCTGGGTCTCATTATTCAGTGTCTTGGTCTGGATTTGGGTCTCATTATTCAGTGTCTTGGTCTGGATCTGTGTCTCATTATTCAGTATCTTGGTCTAGATCTGCCCCTGCAAGATGTCAACCTAAATCCGCCACCGAGTACAGGTACGCCAGGGTTAAACAGTGATGTGTCTCACTTGTCCACTTGTGATAGGATCACCCAAAGGCCAGTTTAGCTTTCTAACCAGAGCTTCTTACAGACCTATCATTACTTTTATGATGCCTGTACAGAAACTCGCTGTTGAAGCAATTTTGACCAAAACAGCATCTTCCTTGTCTTTCTTTGCAAAGGTTGTGTCTACCCACAATAAACGCCCTAGCTCAGATGAGATATGCTTATATAACTGCTCTCGATGTCCATATCTGGGCTCCATTGGGTGGTTAAAGCTGCATAAATGGAGAAGTCTTGTTAAACTGATGAGTCAGTGAAGATTACAACCCACTCCAGAACATATAAGAGGCCACCTCCTATAGTGCACAATTATGATTTTTTTTTCACACACACACAAATATACTGTGTTTTGTAACTGGATTATACCTTGTAATAGTCTGTTATAATGATATTTACCCCATGAAGAGCTTCAATCTTCAGTTAGAAGCTGATTTCGCAAAGAGGAATTCACGCATAGGTGTTGGGCACAGTAGGGTTACTGAAGAAGCGAGTGGACTCTTCATTGATGTAATAGTCCAACACATTTAGACAGATGCAGGAGCAGATGGATCTGATCAGCAGAGGTCTTCCCAATCTACACGCAGGACATGTGAGACCAAGAACATCCCTCTCTCATTCTGTCCATCCCATTCAGGATCCCTCCCTTGAAATGAAATTTCTTCCATTTTAACCGGA
>JAVLUX010000006.1:2065000-2075000 GCA_032164185.1 Moxostoma hubbsi
GTCGCAGGCTAAATGTGTTATTTGTCATCCTTTAATCTAACCTAATCATTGCAGCGGTTAGTGTGCTGTCTGGCCCATCGCGCATTGCTCGGGAAACGTTTTGTTCCCTGCGGGTACACGCGCCGCGCGCCTGCCAATCACACCGATGACGTCTGACGCGCGTATAAGTATCGCGCAAGCCGAGCACACTAGAGAGTGCACTTCTATCCACACCTCATAGCACACATTTAGAGGTGGACGAAACACTTTTGTATATAATAAACAGCCTGCGTCTGTCTTCAATGTGTCCCGTCATGGAGCTGGATAAGAGCGTTAGTACCGCTTTAGTTTCTCAAAACGCTGCAGCCTTGATCCAACACCAGTGTCGCGCTCTCGCTGGTGCCAGCTCGCCCAGCGTCATCCTTGCGTACAAAAACGCGACACAAAGACTCGGAGCTACCGGGCTTAAAGTCAGCACCCTCTCTAGAGCAGGAATGGGCATCTTGAAATTGGCCACGACGCAGCTCAAGCACCAGGAAATGAAAGCCAGGGTGGTGCGGGCGTCCAGTCTTGCCAAGCCGCATCCGTCCATCGACGGCAGCCAATGTAAAAAATCCCCAGTGGACCAGCTGGCAGCGCTGCTGTTGCACGGACACACGTGTCTGCAGCAGTTGGGGAAGGAGTTTCAGTGCGGCTCCAAGCCGCAGAACAGCAGGCGCATCGTGGTGCTCGGCGCGCCGCGGGTCGGCAAGACCTCCATCCTGCGCCGGTTTCTCCGCGATGACTTTGACGAGCACTACGAGCCCACGTGTGAAGACTTCCACAGAAAACTTTTCCACATCCGCGGAGAAACCTACCAGATAGACATCCTGGACGCGTCCGGGGAGAGGAGCTTCCCTGCAAAGAGGAGGCTGTCCATTCTGACCGGTGCGTAAAGGTTTAATTTGGAGTGCATACAGAGCTCAAACTATCATTTGGACCGTTGTCTTCCTTTATACTTTTGGAGTCAACGCTGCACTATTTTGATGGTCTATATATTATAGCAAAGTTACTTTCTTTTAAACGTATGCGTAAATACAGAAACAGTTCCCAATTAATAAATAGCTGCAAAAAATATTCATTTTATTAATGTTGTACTTTTAATATACAATGTGTTTTAGTATCTCACCATATCTTGGCACAATTCGAGCAAACATTTCTCTTATTTCTTTGCAGGTGATTTATTTCTGCTCGTCTTCAGTCTGGATGACCGCAGTTCGTTTGAGGAGGTGCGCGCTCTGCATGCCGAGATTGTAGCAGCCAAAACAGCATTGCTGAGGTCCAAGCAGAAAGTCTGCGTGCCCACGGTGATCTGCGCGAACAAAGTAGACTTGCCCTCCGAACAGCACGCGGTGTCACGGACAGAAGTCTTGCGTGCGTTTGGAGACGACAGCGCTCTGTTCGAGACCTCCGCCAAGGACAGTGTGAATCTGGAGAAGCTGTTTGAAGCGCTGGCGAAGAACGGGGGACTCCCTCTGGAGACCGGACCCTCAAAGCACCGAAAAGTGTCCATCCGGTCGTACCAGGCGCTCCGGGCGGAGAAAGGGAGCAAAGCAGCGGCATGCGACACTCCGTGCGGTGCGCTCTATCCCCTTGCCCGCAGACCGAGTTTCGGCACCGACCTGCGGCTGGTACTTGGTCCTAATGGGAATAAAAAACAAGGCAAAACACCGGACAAGTGTCAGATACAGTGAAAAGAAAGACTGTAAAAGATATCTGCTTTGATAAACAACCCGTATTTATCACAGATATGTTGAACAATTGGTTTGTTGATGCTGTGCAATATGTATAAAAAATTATGATATTAAATAAAACATTTGATACAAAGGTGATGTCACGTGTTCAATCTAATGATATGCACTGAAAAACAGTATGTGCCATGATTCATTCATACAAATAAATACATTATTGAAGAGGATGTGGGTGTTTGGATGACAGGTATAAAGCCCTGAGTCCTCTCTGGAGTTGCATAACACACTTTAGATGCTTCTGGCACACAGGATATAAACTACACAAACTATATGCTTGTGAGAGCAATATATATATATATATATATATCATCTTTTGATTATTATTATTGAGTAATATATATATATTTATATCAGTCAGTCAATGTGAGCCCACTTTGAATATTTTTTATATCAAATCTATTCCCCCTATTTAAGAAAAACGAAGTGTTTTGTGAGGGATTTAGCCCCTACAACAAGGGTCTTTTTACCCCATATTCTTGCTATATCCTTTCACTTATTGGACAGTTATCGGAAAACGTTTGATTTCATCACCTTGAACAAAACTGAAAGTGACCAGCGCTTTTTCAAGCAGGAATTCTCATTTGCTACTTACATTTGCAAGTCTTGAAAAGTTATTAAATGTTCGATTAAATTACCTTAAAATCAACGTTTAGGCATTGCACGTGATGACCTCATGGATCCAGGGGCGGAGCCAGGAGTTTTCATAGGGATGGCTGGGCAGGGGCCAGTGATCTGTCTGTGGTGGCGGTACAGTCAATTTTCGGGCAGTACATGTTAAGTCTTGTGCTCAAAAACAGCAATTGCATGTGGGGTGGCCAATGGGGTTGCCAGGCATCAGTCCACGGCGGCCAACCCTGGCCACCCCCTAGCTCCACCACTGCATGGATCAGTAAAAGCAATGCAGTGTATATAGTGTCAAACAGGTGTTCATGAATACTTTTTGTGCTGTTAATGTAGCATTGCTGACACTATGCAGGGGTTTCCATTTCCCAGCATGCTTTGCATTGGACTGGATAGGAAGAAAAAAAATTGAAATTGTTATTTAATGCGTTTACATGCAAAATGAGGATAGGAGGAGATTTGTTCATATTTAAAGTTCTGTTAAATTGCTATTTAAAATGAGAGTCTGTTATTCCAGGTGAGCTAGTGGAAGGACAGTGAAACTGTTGCACTGTACACATCCTTGGGCATGTGGCGTCCTCAGAAGCAGTTACGCCGCTTGGGTTGATACATATGAGACCGCTTTGGCACTGGCTTCAGACTCGAGTCCCGAGATGAACATGGCACCGTGGTAAGCATCGTGTGGCTATCACGCCGGTCTGTCACAGCACGTTCAGCCCTTCAGGGGTTTCGCTAGAACAAGTGCAGAGGTGTGTCATTGACAACAGACGCGTCCAAGTCAGGAAAGGAGAAAGGAGGTCCTTCCTCAGGGGATTTCGTCAGGTAGAGGCTATCGCGAGGAGCGTGAGCCACCAATACGACTTGTTCTTTGTCCTCCCTGACTTCCCGCAGGAGAGGTTGGAGAGGCGGCTGTCCCCCTCCACCTTAAAAGTACTCCGCTCTGCCACCAGTCGCTGTGCATGTAGAGCTCCACACTTCCAGGTAGGACCTACCACAGGGACTCCTTTCCATGTGTGGTACTTCCCGTTGGGTAAGTCCATGTGATGTGTGCTCCTCATGTTAACCTCCCTGGCGCGAAAATATCTTGGTGCCAGTTAAGAGAAATTAAAAAAAGAGAAAAGGTCAAAAAAGCCAATGCAACCTATTGCCATTGTATGTGCATCTTGTCCTCTTGGGGGTACGAGGGACTATGTGACTTATGTGGGGTGTTGGGATGGTTACGATGGGGCTGTGTGTACTCGCGGTAGCCTGCCTGCATCTGCACCGCTAATCCACGTAACACAGTTCAGTTGGTTGTGGCATTTCGTAGAGGGACCCCTTGTGTCACTACATCGACTCAATGTTGAGTGAGTGACAGATAGGAAACACCTTGGTTACTGTTGTAACCTCCATTACCTGATGGATGAAACGAGACGCTGTGTCCCTCCTGCCACAACCCTGAACTACCCGCTGAAATGGCTGGGACACTGTCTCGGCTCCTCAACACAAACCTGTTCTCATTGGCCTTTTCTCAAATATCAGAGTTGATTGGGGCTCCCAAGGAATGTGAGCGCGGCGTAGTTCTAGCGGGACGACTAGCAGCTGTGCATCATCGCACCATTAGCTGGGTAACTCCCAGCCAATCACATGTAACCCATTGCTTTATAAGTCTGCTCACAATCTATCACATTGCTGTTTCAGTGTGCTAACACGGCAACCTCCTCCACCCCACCACCACCAGTTGAGCCCCGTCCTGCACGGGGGTAGACTCCTCACCCCTTCCTCCTATCTCTGGCAGGATATGACGGTTCCGAGTACAACTTCTTTGGATCACCAGACGGGGCTTACACCAAAGAGAGACATTACGTTCCTGTTTTATATTCATCAAATAAATGTGTTCATCGCTGGAAAAGATTGAAATGTACTGCAGATGGGAGCTGCATGAAGAAGACATACAGAACACATCTGAACTCACACAGATGCTCAGTAATTACCTGCAGCTTGTTAAACCAGTTAAACATTCAGTCTCTGGTGCATCTGCTCTGGCAGTGCGACAGGAACAATCACGACTCCCAAATTAAAACACAACATGCTGTTTGGAGCAGCAGTGAGTTTGTATCAGGCTCCAGATCACATCAGGAACTCAAAAAAACAGTCTGAGATTCTGGGAGAGAATAACAATCCCTACATGCAACCTTTATGCAGTCATTTACCAGCACACCCACACACAGGATATTTCTCACTTTTTATGAGTGGTGAAGGTGAGCACGATTTTGTGTGTGTGTGTGCGTGTGTGCGTGAAGGTTACTGCTGATTGAATAGTTTGCTTGAGTGGCATATAATGCAGGATTTGTTCCAGAATAAAGTATTTTACTGTGCATTTATTCAAGGCTTTTATCCAAAGCAACTTAATTATATCGTTTTGCTATAGAACTTGAGTGTTATTTCTCAAAGCTGCTTCTTCATAGTGCAGGAGTTCACAATTGTTTCATTTTAATATCAACGTTTCTTAGGAGAAGTAAAGATCAACAATGAAACAGTTCTTGACATACGGTAAGAGCTGTAAACTGATGTGGATAGTATAGCTCAACTCTTGGAAGAATTTCAAGAGATGGTTTGCAGATTTTAGCCAATCTGAGCACAGTTTGAGCCTTTGTTGACATCTCTTCTGAAACTCTAGATAAGACATTACTGAGTCTGTATCTGAAGCAAAACATTCAACATAGTCCCATGGCAACAGAGTTTGTAATCCCTACAGTACACAGGAATCACATGTTAGCTAGTCTCATAAACAAGGGTGTAGGTTTGGTTTGAACATTGGGGGGTTGTATATTGTAAAGCTGGGGAGGGGGGTATAAAAAAAATATCTTTCTTGCATACAACAAACTCTAAAATATAGATTGCAAACTAGCAGCCACATGTGCTGTACAATGATATATAAACAAAACAAAGCCTAACTTGCATTATTGACACCCTACACTGACTATTAAAACAAAGAGAATGAATGAATTTCATGAATTTTCCCACCGGGAAAATGCCCGGTATCCCAGATTGCCAATCCAGCCCTGGGCCCACCGGAAAAATGCCCGGTATCCCAGATTTTCAGTCCAGCCCTGGTTACACCCCTAGAAAACGCCATTTTCATTTTTCAACACTGCCATTGCAAAAGTAGTCCACACCAAATCATCTGAAAGGCTTTGAAGGGGCTCTGTGACACGTTTAATAAGGCAAAGAAGTGATGCCGCTCTGAAAGTGCCGATCCACGGACAGAAAGACCTGCATTATCACCAGTACTTCATTGGATGGAACAACATGCCACGATGTCACCCTCAATAAACTACTTTTAAAACAACGTATAGTATAAATGCATTTTACATTTATCTGTGAAAGATCACTCTGAGAAACACTTCATCAGTAACACATGACCACAACCAAAGCTTTATAAAGTAATCATTCAAAAGAAGAAAAGGATGTGCTAGCATTTGAAGGTCGCTGGTTTAAGACACTCGTACCACATGAGCACATCGCAGAAGATCTGTTGCCATGCCAACACAGCATCGCCACAGAAATGCATGGTAACAAGAGACACTTCTGTGTTTAGCATCTGAGATCAATAAGAGTATAGTACACACTAAAACATACGTCCAATCCCGACGCAGAGTACAGATTTTCAAAGGCAACAACAAACCCTTAATGTTCAGACATCATCCGCATGTGTCCTCAAATCATCATTCTGCAAAGCAAAAGGTGGAAAAAACTCATTGAAGAATGGAACAAGAGACCAACATATGATAGAGATCAGGTGGGCAAGTGTGTTTGTGTACTATGCCATCATGATAGCGTTTCCAAAGGTCAGCATTATCCACACCTGTCTGACAGATGACTCCTTCATCCATGTGTGTGTTCATTCGATATGAGCAGACTCTGATAGTGAGTTTATAGGGGTTCACAAACGCCCTTACAAATATTTACCACTGTTTCCACCAAAATACCATCGTTACTTAAATAAAACTGTTCAGTTGGTATTAGCCATCTCTGTAGTCAAAAATGCTCCTTAAAATGTTTGGAGGACATCCCATATTCATCTATTTTGGTTTTACAGTAACAATAGCTGTAGTAAATACTGCAAGTGTAGAGTCCATGCCTCAACGGGTCAGCGCTGTTTTGGCAGCATGAGGGGGACCAACATGATATTAGGAAGGTGGTTTTAATGTTGTGGCTGATCAGAGTAATTAACATTAAGTACTGAAGACATTACTTGTGTAAGCCCGTTTATCGGTCCAATGGCGGTCTCCAATAATACGGGTGAAGGTCTCTGTGTGTTACTGTCTTTCTTTTTCGCAACACAACAAGATTAAATGAATTACATTTTCTCTTATGTATTATCTCGTTATTTCATCTGACTCCATAAATGAAAAATGTTTTAATGATATCTGAGCATCATTAAAAGTGAGCGAATGTTTGATTATTCTTTTAACTCCTTTAATTATATTTTACCCGTTCAGATTAGGAAACCGTGTTTTTCTCTACACCGCGGGTCTCACGATCACAAGCGGCCAGTATTGGATCATCAAACAGAGGTAATTGCTATATACCTGAGATCGGTCACGTTCATGTATACACAATCAAAGATACTTCAGTAAAGCCCCCATGGAATTGCATATACTTGAATTTAACTTAATGTTTTCTTCAGTAGAGGTCACGGCCACTATTACAGATGTAAGTTGACCAACATAACTTCTCTTATAATAGCTTTGGATTGGCCATGCGTGGTTTCCCACGTACACTTATCTGGAGAAACATCCAATTAAAACAGAGGTAAGACACACCCGAATTTAGATTGGTCAAGCAGCATTAAGCTGTTCTAAACGGAAACACACTTTCTGTCTTTGCAAACCAAGTACACTTGAACTGATGCCAAATATTAGTCGTCACTAATCTGACGCAGACTTGCGGTAACATACGAATCGCTCAATCTGTTTGGGAAAACAATTTCAGAGTCAGTCAGAATAAAATCAAATGTTACAGTTTATTGACCAGGTAATAGAACAGGTTCATGGCAGTTGCCTGATATAAACTACACACAGTAAACTGTGCGGGATCGTCTGACTACAGAGAGCCACGAACGATGTGCCACATCTCCTTAAATACCCAAATAATTCAATAAACTAACCAAATGGTGGTGTCTGTCCTCTAATTAGATTTGGGTCCCTTATTGAGGGGGTTCCTGTACATTTACATATACAGGATCTGGGGGAGGGCACACCTTTAAGAGGCACACTACATCTCTCATATTCTATAACTTCTTTTTGCTTTTCATTATAGCTGGGAGGATGAGACCAGTTTACCAGGTGCACTGAGACACTTTAAATGATACTAAACATGTATTGTTACTTTTTTTACACACTTGACATTGTATAGGTTTTTAGTGAGTTCTAAGTGAGGAGGAGAGGGGGGAGTAGGGGGAGATAATCAGACGGTAGAAGGGAGGTGCAAGCCCCTGCTGGCTGCGTCTCGGATGTTGATGTTGAGTTCAAATGTTGATTCTCATGAGAGCCTTTTGTTCTCCCGAGGAGTAGCCCAGACTCGCTGGCACCTTACAGTTTACATTAGATCATTTTGAATTAGCTCTGCTATTATTATACATGTCTGTAACTGTGATTCTACAATCATAAAATTATTATTATATCTATATGTTTAATGATGCATGCCACTGGTGAAGATGACTTTGTGGTGTGTTTCCTTTAATCTATTATCCACTGTAATAATGTATATTGATGATATATGTTCAAATTGCCTTGAACTCTGTGCCACCTTTGCTTTAATAAAGTACATCTGAACAGCAGTGAAACACTTTCTGATGATGTAACATTTATACGAGCAGACAGAGAAATAGAAATAAACCTTGTGTTAATTGTTAGCTTTACGCTAAGCTAAAATGCTATTTCTAGCCATTTTACATGCACACGTTACCAGACACCATCATATTTATTATCAAGAAAATACAGGTTGGATTATAATTTCTGTTTTTCCAGTAAGATCTTTGATATTAGGGCATAAATCACATTCTTGATAATAATTTTTGTATTTTTTTCCTGTAAAATATCTAAAAATCCTTAAAATAAGATCTGTTTGATTGATCTTGTTTTAGAAACAACACTGCATAAGATATTTGGGTTTTCAGAGAAGGTATTTTTAACACGTGTATTTTGAGTTTTTATTGTCAAAACAAGTGAAAAAATAAGTAATCCAAAGTATTTAGATTACATTTCTGACCTTGAGTAATCTAACAGAATATGTTACAAATGACATTATACAGCATGTAATCTGTAGCGGATTACATTTTAAAAGTAACCCTCCCAACCCTGCTCATATACATGTTTACATTATTTAATGCAAAATCAACTAACAGGAACAAACTATGAACAATTGCGTTTGCTAAACTGTAAATGATTGAAGATGAATAATTGCGGTAAATATATTGTGTTCATTGCTGATATCTAATGCAATAACTAATGTTAACAAAGAGGACCTGATTGTAACATCTTTCCATAAATAAATAAATATAAATATAAAAATAATAACTTGGCATGATCAAAGACACTTCCTGATACAGTGTCAGATGAAAAGATGAACATTTATGTAACAAATATGCTGAAGGAAAAATAAACAACATTTGCATTTTAAATGTCTTTACAAAAATTCTCGATATTGTGGCATATTTATGCAGATCTCCCATTTACGTTTGTTATCCTCACCTGATAAACAATTCATCCAGCAGGACAGTTCCTTCCTGTAAACCCCCTGAAGTAAAGCTAAAGGTCAAGGGTCAAGGGTGCATTGTGACACAGTCAGTGCCACAGTTTGATTTCACTTTCTACAGCGAGTATATAAAGTCATTTCCATGCTGATCTGAAGAAATCTGAAAGCAGATAAACACCACCGTTATCTTTTTACGACCACTTACACTTATTTAATCAAGCCCATTTTTTATTTATTTTTTGGCATGTTCAGATGGCAAATGGGGGAAAAGTCACCAAGTCTTGTACTGCTCAGATAAAGGAAACCATTTTTATTAAATGAGGAACATTTATGTCAGTCTTACAGCTCACATGTTGTTCTTCTGTTGGCTTATTTATTTATTCATAAGAGCAAATCCTATTGAAGTTTTTTGGGAACTCGCAGGGGGGTGCATGCCAGATATTTATGGATGTGTTGTTTTATGGATGTGTTTTTCTGCTTGGTAATGGAGACAGGCAAGTCTATTATATTATTATGATTCATTTTTTAGGTTATTTATTGTTTCCTTAAGGGGAGTCTTCCTTCTGTTTGTTATTTTGGCCTCGCTCCCGCCTGAAGCTTTGGAGTTTCCTCACGGATTTAAGATAGAACTTCCTTTCATTGAGGTCGTATTTGTTTCTTAACTGCTGGAGATGGGAAGTCTTCCTTTTGCCTCTCAGACCACACCAAATCTCCATTCGGTCACAAAAAATACAATGTAATACAATACACAAAAGCTTCTACTGCACAAATAGTGTTGAATTACACACCACACACTGATGAGCCAAATCATTATGACCACCTGCCTAATATGCTGTGGGTCCTCCGTGTGCCACCAAAAGAGTGCCAAC
>JAVLUX010000006.1:2082500-2105000 GCA_032164185.1 Moxostoma hubbsi
CAGCACTGATGTGATTCAGCCACAGGTCGAGTGTCATAGGTAATCACATCAGTGCTGATTTAAGGCAATATAGCATGATTGCGAGTGTGATACTGCTTAAATAAATATGCTGAATGTGTGTATATATATATATATATATATATATATATATATATATATATATATATATATATATATATACACACATACATACAATAATCAATATCACACGAGCAAGAGTGCAATATGTCCTTCTATCAGCACTGATGTGATTCAGCCACAGGTGAAGTGTTGTAGATAATCACATTAGTGCTGATATAAGGCAATATATATATATATATATATATATACATATGATTCAAGTGATGAATGACTGTGTGAGATTATCGTGATACAGTTATTATAAATGTCTGTTATAATATCAAGATGGCCATTGTAACAAGTGGATTGTTAGTGTTCCTGTCCGGTTCCTAAGGGGATGGACTTGAATGATGCACGGACGGATTTGAGTAATGTACAGACAGAGAGCTAGGCTATGGCACTTGTTATGCAGTTAGACACATCTGATAAATAAAGTAAGCAATGATACTGCTTTAATCGTACATTCTGTATAGTTTGATAAAACGGAACAGAATGAAACATGGTGGCAGCGGTCGTGAATTTAGCCGAAGTTAGTACCAAGCCGTGAAGACTGAAAAGTACCGCTAGCTTGTTGTAGTTAGTCTAGCCCGCAAGCTCGAGCAAGGGACTGCCCAGTGTTTTCGGAGCCGAAGCGGGAGCAGAAAGAAGTGCCAGACGTCGCGATGGATGGTCTCAAGCCGCCTCCAATACTTAGTTGGGATTCAGCCAACTTAGCGAAAACTTGGAAAAGTTGGAAGGAGGAGTTTACGCTGTATACGGACCTCATGATGCCCGATGCAGAGGAGACTACTAAAGATAAGTTGTTTAATTACCTCCTCGGAGAGAGAGGGAGGGAACTTTTAGAAACGCTGACAAGTGGTGATACATCTGCGAGGAGGACAGTGGGTACAATGATGACGCAGCTTGATAAACATTGCAATCCGCAACTGAATGAGACTGTTGAGCGATATAAGTTTTGAGGACAAGACGAAAATATTGACAGGTATGTCACAGATTTGAGAGTATTGGCCAGCACATGCAATTTTGGTGACATTAAGGACTCACTAATAAGAGACCGCATTGTGTGTGGTACACAGAGCCCTGCGATGAGGGAAAGACTGTTAAGGGAAGAAAACGTAACGCTGCATAAGTGCATGCAAATATGCAGAGCTACTGAACTGTGAAAAGAGAACTGCAAAACCATACAAGGGAAAACGGTGGAAGAAATACATGCAATGAAGAAGAATCCAAGGAGAGACAAAAAGGAGATTAAGTGTAACTTTTGTGGCAACACACATGAGAAAAATAAACACAAATGTCCAGCCTATGGAAAGAAGTGTAAGAAATGTGGTAAAGAGAACCACTTTGCTGCAAAATGCAAGTCCAAGTTTGAGAAAAACAATAAAGGTAGACCGGTACACACAATTTCAGAGTCAAGTGAATCGTGTGAGGACATCATGACAACAACAGACATCACAGAAAACCAAGAGACAATAAATCAAGTGAAAGAAGCACACAGCAAAAGTCAACATCTCTTTGCAGGGATGTTGTTGGACAAAAAGCTAGTTAACTTTCAGATAGACTGTGGTGCTACTTGTAATGTTATCCCAATGCAACTGCTGAACCCAAATATACAATTGGATCACACAGAGAAAGTACTTGTCATGTACAACAAAAGCAGGTTACGCCCACTTGGAAAATGTAAAGTCAAACTCAGAAATCCGAGAAATGATAAACTATACAGACTTGAGTTTCAAGTGGTGGACCAGGAGGACAGGATCCCGCTACTAGGAAGAAAGGCTAGTGAAGCCATGAAATTGATAAAAGTGCAGTATGAGAACATACTGGCGATTGACAGTATAGTGAAAACCCAAGGTACAGATGAAACGACTGACAACAGTGTGCAGCTGACAAATATGGACAAAATAAAGACAGAGTTCGGAGATGTTTTCACAGGCGTTGGCTGCCTAGAAGGCGAGTACAACATTGAAATAGACAAAAGTGAACCACCAGTAAAACTGCCAAAACGCAGAGTGCCTGTTGCAATGATGACCCCACTCAAAGAGGAACTAAAGAATCTTGAAAGCCAAGAAATCATAGCACCTGTGGAGTGTAGCACTGACTGGATAAGTAGTATGGTGTCAGTGACAAAACCAAATGGAAAGCCAAGGATCTGTATAGACCCCAAACCACTGAATAGAGCACTAAAAAGGAGCCATTTTCCTCTTCCGACCATTGAGGATGTCCTGCCAGGACTCTCAAAATCCAAGGTATTCACTTTTTGTGATGTAAAGCATGGATTTTGGCACGTCAAGCTGGATGAAGAGTCCAGTTACCTAACCACGTTTGCAACCCCATTTGGACGGTATCGTTGGCTCAGGATGCCAATGGGTATAAGCCCAGCTGCGGAAGTCTTCCAAAGGAAACTCATGCAAGCACTGGAGGGCTTACCGGGTTTGTATATCATTGCGGATGATATACTGATCACGGGGGAGGGTGACACACAAGAGGAAGCAGGCAAGGATCATGAGAAAAACTTGAGATGTTTTCTAATGAGGTGTAGACAAATAGACATTAAACTCAATGCAGACAAGTTTAAACTGAGGAGAGAGTCTGTACCCTACATTGGACACTTGCTGACAGCAGAAGGCCTCCGCATTGACCCGGAGAAAGTGCGGGCAGTGCGGGAGATGCCGAGGCCTACAGATGTAAAGGGTGTACAGAGACTTGTAGGTATGCTGAACTACCTTTCAAAGTTTTGTGATCATCTTTCTGATGACTGTGAAATTTTGAGACAACTTACACACAAGGATAACATGTGGGAATGGACTGAGGTACACAAGACAGCTTTTAAAAGATTGAAAGACAAAATAACAAACGCACCACTGCTCAAGTACTATGACCAAAATGAGGAGTTAACCCTGCAATGTGATGCCTCAGAGACAGGACTAGGAGCAGCCCTGACACAGAAAGGGAAACCTTTGGCATTTGCGAGCAGAGCGCTGACACCCACAGAAAGGGGTTATGCACAGATAGAAAAAGAATGTTTGGCCTTAGTGTTTGGAATAGAAAAGTTCCATCAATATACTTATGGTAGAAAAGTGACTGTTCAAAGTGACCATAAGCCACTGGAGAATATTGTGAGAAAACCGCTACTTAATGCACCAAAGAGATTGCAGAGAATGTTACTCAGACTGCAGAAATACGACATTAATGTGATCTATGTGCCTGGGCGAGACATGCTACTAGCTGACACACTAAGCAGAGCTTATTTACCTGACAGCAATCAGGGAGACACAGAGGCAGATCTAGAGACTGTCAACATGATTACATACTTACCTATCTCTGCAGAAAAACTATCAGCCATTCGCGATGCAACAAGGGAGGACGCAAAGTTGCAGGACGTGATTAAGTTGATTCTTACAGGATGGCCTCAGAACAAAAAAGACATTGAGCAAAACATTCAACACTATTTTGCTTTTCAGGACGAGCTAAGCTTTCAGAATGGCATAGTGTTCAGGGGAGAAAGAGCAGTTATTCCTGACACACTATGAGCTGACCTGACCAGCTGCATACACTCAACACATCTGGGAGTGGAAGGTTGCCTCAGACGAGCACGCGAGAGTGTGTACTGGCAAGGGATGAATGAGCAAATAAAGACGTTTATTTCCAAATGTGCCATCTGCAGGTCAGTTGACCCCAAGCAACAAAAAGAGACATTGCATCCCCATGACATTGCCTACAGACCTTGGACTAAGGTAGGAACCGATTTGTTTTCTTGGCACAATAAAGACTACCTAATAACCGTGGACTATTATTCAAATTTTTGGGAGGTTGATTATTTACCGGACACCAAAAGTACCACAGTGATTCACAAACTGAAAGCACACTTTGCTCGACAGTGGATTCCAGATGTGCTCATCTCTGATAACGGACCACAGTACTCATCGCACGTCTTTAAAATGTTCAGCCAAAAGTGGGAATTTGAGCACAGAACATCGTCACCAGGGTACCCACAAAGCAATGGAAAGGCTGAGTCAGCTGTCAAAACAGCAAAACGTCTTATGCAGAAAGCTGCAGCTGCTGGACAGGATCCATACTTAGCCCTACTGGACCATCGCAACACACCGAGCCAAGGTCTCACCACCCGTCCAGCACAGAGACTTCTCAGCAGGAGGACCCGGACCCTTCTTCCTACTAAAGAGACACTGTTGGAGCCTAAAGTGTCAAACAACAAACAGGGACTGATTAACAACAGACAAAGACAGGAGAAATACTACAACCGCACGGCAAAAGACTTGGACTGTTTCAAATCAGGGGACAGTGTTCGAGTCCAACCATTTGAGTCTTGTACAACCTGGAAAACAGCTAGAGTGATTAGACCAGTGAGTCCCAGATCTTATGAGGTTGAGTTGGAGTCGGGTAGTGTTCTGAGGAGAAACCGTCGCCACCTCAGGCACAACTACAGCCCACCCTCAACATCTGCACAAACAGGCGTTTTGACAAACACACAAACTGTAGCTGCTGAACGTGGTCAGGGTAATGATCAAAGCACTGTTACTACGAGGTCTGGTCATCAGGTTAAAATGCCTACCTATTTGAGGGATTATACTAAGTGAGATTAATATATGACATGTTTGGTCATTGTTTAGGTATGGCCAGGGGCGCCGTATAGGGGGGAAAATTTAGGACCATTCCAAGGGCTCCTGAATGACAGGGGGCCCCAACAAATAGGTAAAAACTAATTTAATTAATTAATTTTTTTTTATTATATTATACGCTATATAAACCATCATCATTGAGTATATTTCAAATAATAATAAAAATTAATTATGTCTTTGATTTTACTTATTTTGGCAATAAAAGTTAAATATCCCCATTGACCAAAAAGTAAACATCCATACTGACCGACCACCCCCCTGTATCTGCATGAAATGGTTTGGTCCTGCCTTAGCGCGCTTATCAGTGAGTGAATGACGGTGTTTAGTTGCAGACAGTTAGTCGATGCGCCAGAAACACAGATTACAATGCTGCCTCCTTGTCATTTATGACTTATAACAAAAAAAAAAACAATGTCTAAAAGCTGCTGTGTGACAAGGTATACAGCAAACAAGCTAAATAACCCAGAAATAATTTTTTATAAGCTGTCGAGCCCATGGCTATTAACTTACCTTTTAATTTGATGTCACTGTTCCCACTAAACATTGGACGTCGGATAGACGTGCAGATCATGTCTATATTGGGTCCGTCGGTCCATGACCAATTCTGGACATCTATTCGACGTCCAAACTAGGTCCACTATTTGGACGTCCAACCATGACCCAACTTGGACGTCATTTTGACGTTCAACATTTGACCTTTAACTGGGTAATTTTTTTGGACGTCATTTGGACGTCTATGACAGTTGCAGGAAATTTACATGATTAATATGTAATATTTGTTTTATTTACAAATAGGGCCTATCAATATGATTAATACATATGAAAACAGATTATTTATAAACAAAAACACGATTTATTATCTGTATGACTATTTATTTATTCATGTTTTTTTGTTTTTTTATTTTATTTCCTGTTTTTCTTTAACAGTTTTTCTTTTATTTTAAGTAGCCTAATCAAGTTATTTATTTATGCATACATGTATTTTTGCATTTATCTATGTATTTATTTATAAATGCAATTTGTGGGAAATTATACTTCAGAAAATAATTTCATGGTAGCCTATATTAGGCCTATCCACCTTATTCCTATCTTAAAAAGAACCAACAGGAGCAAAAAAGTCAAGGACAGACAAAGACAGCTCTTTATCAAGGCAAAGAGTATAGTACAATATAAGTTCTTCATCAAGGTCTTTGGATTTCAACCAAAGAGTCAAAAACCAGTCAACATCACTCTGATTGGCCGAGGCAGCACGACAGGCATTTGGCGCGAATCAGAGTCAGAGCCGTGTTCAAACATCGCTACCTGACGACAGCTTTTCAGACGTTACATCGCTGGTGAACCCATCGTTTCTTCGTCTAAATTGAAGGTAAGTTCGGTCAGCCTAATGAATTCAATGTCCGTGTGTTCGTATAGTTTAGTGTATAGTGTATGTATATAGTGTATTTACATAGTGTATTTACATAGTGTATGTATATAGTGTATTTACATAGTGTATTTATATAGTGTATTTACATAGTGTATTTATATAGTGTATTTACATAGTGTATTTACATAGTGTATTTATATAGTGTATTTATATAGTGTATTTACATAGTGTATTTATATAGTGTATTTACATAGTGTATTTATATAGTGTATTTATATAGTGTATTTACATAGTGTATTTATATAGTGTATTTATATAGTGTATTTACATAGTGTATTTATATAGTGTATTTATATAGTGTATTTACATAGTGTATTTATATAGTGTATTTACATAGTGTATTTACATAGTGTATTTATATAGTGTATTTACATAGTGTATTTATATAGTGTATTTACATAGTGTATTTACATAGTGTATTTATATAGTGTATTTACATAGTGTATTTATATAGTGTATTTATATAGTGTATTTACATAGTGTATTTATATAGTGTATTTATATAGTGTATTTATATAGTGTATTTACATAGTGTATTTACATAGTGTATTTATATAGTGTATTTATATAGTGTATTTACATAGTGTATTTATAGTGTATTTACATAGTGTATTTATATAGTGTATTTACATAGTGTATTTACATAGTGTATTTACATAGTGTATTTACATAGTGTATTTATATAGTGTATTTACATAGTGTATTTATAGTGTATTTACATAGTGTATTTATATAGTGTATTTACATAGTGTATTTATATAGTGTATTTACATAGTGTATTTACATAGTGTATTTATATAGTGTATTTACATAGTGTATTTATATAGTGTATTTACATAGTGTATTTACATAGTGTATTTATATAGTGTATTTATATAGTGTATTTATATAGTGTATTTACATAGTGTATTTATATAGTGTATTTACATAGTGTATTTATATAGTGTATTTACATAGTGTATTTACATAGTGTATTTACATAGTGTATTTATATAGTGTATTTACATAGTGTATTTATAGTGTATTTACATAGTGTATTTATATAGTGTATTTACATAGTGTATTTACATAGTGTATTTATATAGTGTATTTACATAGTGTATTTACATAGTGTATTTATATAGTGTATTTATATAGTGTATTTACATAGTGTATTTATATAGTGTATTTACATAGTGTATTTACATAGTGTATTTATATAGTGTATTTACATAGTGTATTTACATAGTGTATTTATATAGTGTATTTACATAGTGTATTTACATAGTGTATTTACATAGTGTATTTATATAGTGTATTTACATAGTGTATTTACATAGTGTATTTATATAGTGTATTTATATAGTGTATTTACATAGTGTATTTACATAGTGTATTTATATAGTGTATTTACATAGTGTATTTACATAGTGTATTTATATAGTGTATTTACATAGTGTATTTACATAGTGTATTTATATAGTGTATTTACATAGTGTATTTACATAGTGTATTTACATAGTGTATTTACATAGTGTATTTATATAGTGTATTTATATAGTGTATTTACATAGTGTATTTATATAGTGTATTTACATAGTGTATTTACATAGTGTATTTACATAGTGTATTTATATAGTGTATTTATATAGTGTATTTATATAGTGTATTTACATAGTGTATTTACATAGTGTATTTATATAGTGTATTTATATAGTGTATTTACATAGTGTATTTATATAGTGTATTTACATAGTGTATTTACATAGTGTATTTATATAGTGTATTTACATAGTGTATTTATATAGTGTATTTACATAGTGTATTTACATAGTGTATTTACATAGTGTATTTATATAGTGTATTTACATAGTGTATTTATATAGTGTATTTACATAGTGTATTTACATAGTGTATTTATATAGTGTATTTACATAGTGTATTTACATAGTGTATTTATATAGTGTATTTACATAGTGTATTTACATAGTGTATTTACATAGTGTATTTATATAGTGTATTTACATAGTGTATTTACATAGTGTATTTATATAGTGTATTTACATAGTGTATTTACATAGTGTATTTATATAGTGTATTTACATAGTGTATTTATATAGTGTATTTATATAGTGTATTTATATAGTGTATTTACATAGTGTATTTACATAGTGTATTTATATAGTGTATTTACATAGTGTATTTACATAGTGTATTTATATAGTGTATTTACATAGTGTATTTACATAGTGTATTTATATAGTGTATTTATATAGTGTATTTACATAGTGTATTTATATAGTGTATTTACATAGTGTATTTACATAGTGTATTTATATAGTGTATTTATATAGTGTATTTACATAGTGTATTTACATAGTGTATTTATATAGTGTATTTATATAGTGTATTTATATAGTGTATTTACATAGTGTATTTATATAGTGTATTTACATAGTGTATTTACATAGTGTATTTATATAGTGTATTTACATAGTGTATTTACATAGTGTATTTGGCGATATTGTCTTAAACTTCACAATACAGCCGCGAATGGTCAAGGGCGTTAGCATTCACGGCACACATTTTTTTGTTTTATGTTAGCTTGCTGCTCATGGTTCATGTTCAGTTTCGATATTATTTTAGCTGTACACGAGAGAACATGTCAATTTGAACAATTTGGGACACTAAACTGCACGTATATCGATAGCAGCATGGCATAGATTTCTGACTGACTAGCTCTTTGCTAACTAGCTTCCGTCCATATACGGGGTTTACAGATGATGTTACCGTCCCTTCGTCACTTTCATCGTTCATGAAATTACATACAACGCAAAGAAAATTTTCACCTTGCATTGATCACACGAGTTTGACCACTGGATTATAAATGTGTTTAAATTTGCGCATGAGTAATGGCGCGCTCACATACAACGCAAAGAACATTTTTGCCTCACGCGAGTTTGACCGTTGGATTATAAATGTGTTTAAACTTTATTTTATTTAAAATACTTTATTGTGATGGTCCTCCAACAGACACTCTACTGACTATAAGTAATTTTGCAACTACATGTCAACTTAATCTAACCCTAACCCTACCAGTCTATTAATACTCAACTAACACTCTAATGAGAGTTAGTAGACATGTAGGAGCAACATTACTTGTAGTCAACAGAATGTGTTAAAGGGACCATCAAAATAAAGTGAAACCATGAATTCTTTTATTGGCTTAATGACATGTTTCAGACTTGTCTGGCTTAGAGGAGCGGAGTGTGCCAGTTCTTACCTTTTTGTTTCATTTCAATAATTGTACATCTTTGAATATTCTTTGTTTTCTTCCCCCTCAAGATGCTAGTACAGCACCTCGGAGCAGAGACCTGTCGACACCCAGTGAGTATTCATCTCATCACACTTTAAACAGTCACTTTTGTATTTTGTCAGGTCTTGTGAAATGTAAGAATATTCTGTGTTTTTCAGGATCTCGTCATGCAGCAAGAGGTCATGCGAGGGATGGCTATCGCTCCAGGTAAAGAAGCAGGACAGGGCACAGTGTCAGTAGTGGCTGGCTTCTGGCATTTATTTATTAATTTCGAATGGTAAACAGTCAGTTTCACCAGAACTCCTTTACTAGGTGTCCTCTATCACTTTTTAATGGACACCCTACAGCCAATCAGAATCGAGTATTCACCCAGACCATGGTATAAAAGTGGTTAGTTAATAATTAAATAATCATTTACAATACATGACTATGCGTTTCATAAATGTTTAATAAATATGTTATTTTTTGTATGTTTTGCTCACATCAGGTGCACAGTGGTTAAAGACTCCATGTGTTTCAGAGAAGACAGCGGTCTATACCCTCACCAGTCAGCACTTACACTGCAGTACACACTACAGTGTTCAACACCTGTTATAGATGTGTAAACGTGTGAATTAATCATTTACAACACTTTCTGCATCCCCTAATCTAAAGTGTAAACTATTCATCACTTGTAAATGTCTTACACTTCATTTGTAGATAACCACTTCAAGAATCAATAAGATAAAAAATAAGATCTACGAATGATGTGTAAGACATTTACAAGTGATGAATAGTTTACACTTTAGGGGATGCAGAAAGTGTTGTAAATTATTTATTCATGCGTTTACACATCATTGTTGAACACTGTTACTTACCTGTTACAAATTATCTGTACATGTATACAAGGCATTTACAACACTTTCGGCACCCTCTAATTGCTACATGCATACATAAATAAAAAACATAATTTATTAAACATTTATGAAACGCATAGTCATGTTTTGTAAATAATTAGTTAATCATTTACTAATCACTTGTAAGTGACTTGTAACGGAATTTAAAAAACACACATAAAATATTAGTATATCAATTGCTAATCATTTATGAATGTTTTGTAAATGATTAGTTCATCAACTAACCACTTATAAATGACTTACAACTGAACTTTATTAGGAAGTGTGACCATCACGGTTAACATTCTACTGCACACATTAAGGATCTAAGCTTAATAAAAAAGTACAGTCTGCTTAGTCCCTTCTTGTAGACAGCCTAAGTGTTACAGTTAACAGTTGCTGAGATGGCTTTGTATTAATCCAGTATTGGTAGTGGATGAACAGGGAAAATATTTTTGCTTACAAATGTGGGGACTTTGGTGAATGATTGCAGATTGCCTTTGCATATATCTAAATAATTTCTGTTTCTGCTTGTGTAGAAGGGATCATGAAATACGATTCCGCCGTCACTGAGGAGAACATAAAGATAAGCGTTTTGAGCACCTCAAGCACACGCCGCAAAGACATGGAGGTGGAGGATTCACTACGCCCTGATGAGCCAACACTACAGGACTTGAATTAAAAGTTCAATTAAATTAAATTACTATCTAATTATTTGTTCATAATTGTGCTTGATATGTCTGTGCCCTTCTGATGCCATTCAGGGCAATGTATTTTTGTATTTTTGAATAAAGATGAAAATGGTGACATTGAATTGTGATTTATTTGTATGTGTATAACTGTAGTGTTGTATGTATGTATGTATGTATGTATGTAGTCCCATGTTTCCGGAGAAACATGGGACTACAGTTATAGAAGTTATAAAAACGACGTCTAAAATAGGTCTAAATTTACGTTAAAAAGACGTCCACAAATGACCACATTTGGACTATAAATAGCCCTTATACGGCGGTCCCACAGACGTCAAAATTAGACGTGTGATAGACGTCGAAAAAAAGACGTCACCTGGCGTTACAAAACAACCCCTTCAGGTGACTGAAATTGGACGTCCAAAAATGACATGAAAAAGACGTCACGCCGACGTCACGTTGCGCAGTGGGTTAGTGTTAGTTTATGACCATAACCTCAAAACCTATTGATTTAGTGATCACTTGATCTGTTTTGTAGCACTATAATAACCCTGATGTGGAAATTCCATTTTACACGTCAACTTTATTTTGTTGTTGGCATATATGTGCAGTTAAGTTCAAAAATCTGCTGTTTTCATTGTTTTGAGATGATGATGTTAATTTACTTTAAAACAGCTGCACAGAAGGGGCCCAATTAGATTTTTTTGTCATGGGGCCCAAAATTCCTGGCGGCACCCCTGGGTATGGCTTTGGGTTGCGGTTGCACTGTAAAAGAGAGGGGGAAAGGGTAAATTAGTTATTGATGGCACAGTTAATTTGCAAGGAATATATTGTCAAGAATTAGTTTACAAAATATGCACTGGAAGTAATATCATAAGAGGACATATTATAAGTTTGCTTTTGAGTTTAGGCAAGATGATTACATGCATTTTTCTGAAGCATTAATGTTTACATCTGAAGGCACTGAGAAGAAAATGTTAAGTTTGTTTACAAAGAAAATGTATAACTTGTGAAAAAAAGAAAGGATGTAACAAGTGGATTGTTAGTGTTCCTGTCCGGTTCCCAAGGGGACGGATTTGAGTAATGTACAGACAGAGAGCTAGGCTATGGCACTTGTTATGCAGTTAGACACATCTGATAAATAAAGTAAGCAATGATACTGCTTTAATCGTACATTCTGTATAGTTTGATAAAAACGGAACAGAATGAAACAGCCATCAGCCACTCTATTTGTTTATGTGATCATCTGTCAACATTTCCTCTCATCATGCAAAGCAGCAGCCTACGGGAGGTAAGAGAACCGGTCAGACTGTTGAGGTTTTCGTCATAGTGTGCCGATGTAAAACAAGTATAAACCTGAAACAGGCAGAACAGATATGTTGACAGTAAGTTCAGACACAGCAACTGTGAAAGCAGATATAAGGAATAAAAGTGTCAAATGCTTTTACTAAGATAAAGTTTAGCTTTACTTACTGAAATTCAATTCACTGCCCTCAGTAGCCGAAACTGGAAGTGTTGAGAGTGGCGCTAAGAGAGAGTTGTATTGTTAGTTTTAAATGATGTTAGTTATCAGCAATGTATATTTTATTATGCATATATAAACCGAACAGTCACTGGAGGAAAATGTACATTTGGAGCGAAATGCAACCTCCAAATCAAACTCTTCCTGGGGCTTTTTGAGATCAGAACTTGTGTCTTGGAGGTCACTCGCACAATTCGCTTTCAGTAGAATGGGGTGGATGTCAGGAGACCGGAGCATTCGGTAATAACATGTCGATTTCCAGCATGATCATGTTGAGAGAGGAAACATCAGACATGTTTCAGACACAGATATAAACTCTCGCCATCATTACTGTCAGTGGTTCTGCATTTTCAGCACTGGGAGATGAATCTCCCACTGGTACATTCTGTAATACAGATGTGCATCAGTTTACCTCTGTGTCATTTATTATTGTCTGATTTAAAGACTCATGGTGGCTCAATTTACCCCCCACTCCTCTACATGCTGTTTTCAACAAACATTTACATTGATTGTATGATATTACCAACATGCACAAATAACAATCCATTTGAAAACAATCAAATAATAGAGAGATAATAAAGTCTGTCTTAACATCCTCCAACAATCCTTAAAGACAGCGACCAAATGACAAATAATGAGATCAGTCGCCAACTGGGTTCTTAAAGTTGAACTTTGTCCATAAGAAAGTGTTTCTGGAAAAACTGACCTGTGTTTATGATTAAGCTCCGCCCCCAGTGCATATTTAAATGTGGAGTCGTCTGTTGCTGCAGATACAGTTCTTCAGACCTGAGAGAATTATTCATCTGGTAATCAGGTAAGACGTTTGTGTTCATGTAACCATTCATAATTTGATGGATATTTGGAGATTTTTAATAAATGTTCTGTTAGTGGAAATTTCGGTAAAATTGTACAACAAGGTTGTATTTAGTTACCATTAGTTTACTCCATTAGTTAACACAAGTTAACAATGAATTGCCTCGTACTTTTACAGCATTTATTAACCTGGTTTAAAGTTGCTTATATATACTTGTAATAATACTTTTAAACTAAAGATATCTATTAATCATCTTTACATTTGAGAATGTCCATAATCTAGGGAAGAAATGTCAGATTTATCTCTCTTGAAGGCAGTTTTGTCTGTGGTTCACTGATCACACTATTGATCGATCCTAGTGAACAGCAACAGGATCATTTTCCTGAATGTCTTCTAGAATAAGTGTGCTGAGTGACCATCCTCCAATGGTTCAGCCACCAACGGCCACACACTCGAAAATATGTTCATAAGGTGACCGCCTCACCTCAGAGCATTCAGTCCATACCGATTTTACCCTCAGAGGTACAATACCACCTCGCCAAAAGAGATAAACATGCAACTGGAATAATATCAAATGCATTATCGTGTTGCAGTAACTCAAACCGGTTCCTTAAATGAATGTAATGCTAAACTTGAAGGGGCCGGAATCAAAAAGTGAATTTGCTGCAAACCCTTTCCGCATTGTTTTATAAATGAACACAAACTGTAAGACACTTTTGTGTTAAAGCTACAGCTACAATAAAAGGAAAAGCATTATTGTGTTTTAGAAACATAACCCTGTTTGCGATGGGCTTTGTCAAAAGTTCTGTATCACAGCTCATTTTGTCTCTAAATTATTTCAGGAACTCAACTCCTGGACGGGTTTATAAATATTGACACAGTGCAGGTTTAATAATGGTGTTCATTGTTTCTAAAAGTAAGTAAAAAAATGGAAATGAATATTTTTGTCCATAATGGTTGAATAATTTAGGATGTTTGGCTGAAAAGTTTTTATTTTATTTTTCATGACATTTTTTATGGACACAGTCGACTATCATCTCTTTAGTGTTGTGTAAGTATAAGCAAGTTTCTTTTATTTATTTGTGTGTTTGTGTGTATGGGCTAACTCTTGGCGCAAGTGGCTGACATATTAATATTATTAATCATTTTGATCAACAAATCGTGGCTAGTATTATCAGTGATTGTATCGGCATTCAGGTCAGGCTGTAGAACGAGGGATTTTTGCATGCACTTATCACCTCTAGTCAAATAAGTTATGAAAACATGAAAAAAATTCAACCAAAAATATTTCTAAATGCAAATTACACTTCAAACGAAGCAAAAATGTAATCCACATAATCAAGCGATTAAAAAAAATAAATGGCTACAACAGTGAGCGTCATGGACATAAATTGATGTTCCACTGTATTTCAGTATTTGCACAGGAACTTTTAGACATTTAGACAGCAAAGTTTAGACTTAATCAGGAAATTTGCAAATTGTGCTTTGCACCATTTCATTAGTACACGATACGCCCACAGTTTGCGCACATACACCCAAAGATAGCGCCAACACTTCCACCCACACCCACTTGATTGCTTGTGGTTGTGCGCTGCGCTGCCCCTAGCGCGGTCACGAAAATAAAACCCGAAGAGTTTAGAAAAAGTGTTTTCAAACTGAAACAAATGTAAACTCACAAGTCTCTAAACAACCATCAGTGAAGACTGCTAGAGAGTAAATCACTATCTTTAAAACTGTATATTCGTGTTGTCTGGAATTGATCGCTTCTTCCTCATCCTCAGGTGTAAAATCCACCACTGAACCTGCAGCAGCTGCAGTTAGTCCAGTTTATGGCTGTGAACTGTATAATGACACCTTCATCTGCACTGGGGCTCAGTACCGCATGTACTGCAACACAAGTCTATATGATTTCTAGTACAGCAGATATGAGCACCAATGCTGGAATACTGACTGTGACTGCGTGGTAATAAGAACACCTGTACATGCTACAACAGTACCTCCTCCTGCTTCTGCCAGGACAGTAGCTCTACCAAAACTCTCAGTCGCACTTACACAGGTGAGCACGTTACCAGACTGAAATGTGGCTTTTTGACATAAACATGATCATGTCCTCATGATGCATTTTCTCATTCCAGGTCTGAAAATCATACTGCTGAAAGACTACACGGTAAGATGAAATGAGTTTTACAAAACGTGACATCATCGTATCTTCAGAAAATACTAAAGTAATTTTAACATATGTAAATACACTAGAATACACTACCACACTACTTTTCATTGTGCTTCAGTTGACGTGAATTACACATTGACCAGTAAAACAATAAAAAACAAACTTGTTATCATTTTTTTTTTTACATCACATTGCACATCAAACATCAATATACAATCTAACAATGAGTAACTAGTGAATTTGCCACTCATATAACCACTACTTTTGTAACACATTCACAAATTATTGTACTTCTATCACTTTTAAAGTCAACTACAATCCTTACATACACAGGAAAACCATTTAACAAATGTGTGTAACACACATTAGCACTGAAAGCATTTTCAGATCAGTTCACACCATTTCAACACATTACGGCAAAACTACTAAATTCGAAACATTACACGTTATCACCAAGGATTCAAAACACTCTTATCCCATATACTGGCGTACAAGCATGCAATTTTGAGGAATATCAACCCACCTGTATGCAGAAACAATGAGGCAGAAACTTTAGCTTGCGTTCAGCTCAACTGCAGTATTTATTCTGCCGCGCATGCCTCCTAAGGGTTTTAAGTTCCTCCCAAGCGCCACCACAGTGACAAGAACAGTACAATGGAATTGGCATTTAAGTACCCATTTAAGACGCAATAATATAAAAAAATGATATCTTATTGCCTAACTGTAAACACATTTTTCTTTAACCCTTTACACAAACATTCCAAAATAGACTCTGAACATTCCATCAATGAATGATGCACTATACACTATGCGCTCAGCCAAGCAGTGTATGAAATTTGAAAGTATCATATCGTCCAAAATGGAACATTTCACTTTTTTTACTACACACAAGCATTCCCCGTTTAACAGCTGACAGAAGTGACGTTTCAAACGCTTGTGATGTGTTGCCGCTAGTTTCAGCTCATTAGCCAAACTCAGTTCAGCACTCAAACAGCGTAGTTATGTTAGTTGCTACATTCTTCATCATTTACAACTCTTTAGTCAGACCACCAACATAACTACTAAAATTGTCAAACGTTACACTGGAGTAATATAAAGAATGATTTATACAGCGAGAAATTTCACAGAATTTGTCTCAAATATTCTTATTTGATGTGATATGTAATTCTAAAAGGACGATCCACTGATGGAAATACTGAATTTAGTGGCTGTGATTGTGGGGCTGGTGTTCCTCAGTTTGGCCCTGTTGACTTTCACTTTTTGTCGGTGGAGTCCTGGAGTGAACAATGTGGCTCGAATCAACATCTGCTTGAGTCTGCTGTTGGCTCATCTTCTGTTCTTACTCACACAACAGTTCCTGAACTGCATACGCCCTAACCAGGTGAGAATTAGTGACACGACTCAGATGAAAGTTATTGTTCATTATATAATTACAATAACTGCAATCTCTTTGTCTTTCATTGTCTCCAGGAGTTGTGTGCAGTGATATCAGGCTTCCTGCACTTCTTCTTTCTCTCCTCCTTTGTGTGGATGTTCATTGAAGGTGTGCTGCTTTTAATCTGTGTGAAGAACCTATCACAGATCAGCTCCAAACAGAGGGAGGTGCTTAGCAGCGGATTCATGATTGTGATTGGATATGCGATTGCTCTGGTGGGTGTGTCAGTTGGGCTTGTTCCTGAAGGTCTTGGCAGTGAAAAGTGAGTTTGTAATTTTTATTTGATTTTAATGTGATCAAGGGTCAAGGGAGTAATGGAACACATACAACGGGATTACTGAAGAGATTACTTTGCATTTTATTGTCATTTGATTAATTTAATATTTAGTCCTTTCAGATGCAAAACATTTATTCATATAAATGATCCAAAGTGCATTTGAACAGCGGTGAAACACTTTCTTATGATGTGTTACATTCATACGACCAGACAGAGAAGTACGTTTGAAGTAAGTTTGGAGCACAAGAAATAGAAATAAACCTTGTGTAAATTGTTAGCTTTGCGCTAAGCTAAAATGCTATTTCAAGCCATTTTACATGCACATGTTACCAGACACCATCATATTTATTATCAAGAAAATTCACATTAGATCATAATTTATCTTTTCAAGTAAGACCTTTGATATTAGGGCCTGAGTTTCTTTAACAAAATGACACACATATTTACTTAACCCATTTCAAGTAAATCTGCTCTGCTGTGCATTGCATGTATTCGTTGGAGACATAACTCGCTCCAGAGGAGAATTTAGTTTGCCAAGTTCAGCACCGGGCATGACCTCACTGATCCTTGATGATTTATGTATACCACGACTGCTGTGCTGTCTGAGCGGATCAGGACATGAGATTCCTGCATGTCTGATAGAAAAGCTTTCAGAGCCAAGAGGGCTGCTGGTGGTTCCAGGTGATCTATGTGCCACCCAGTTTGTGCACCTGTCCAAGTGGCAATCACCGAATGTCCTTCGCTCAGGGCTTCCCAGTCTGTGTTTGGACGTGTCCATGGTGACAGATATGCATTGGCCCGTATTGCTGAGTGTTACGTCTTTCTGATACAATGCAGACTAAATAAATTCCTCCTCTTCCTCCTAGCATGGCTAAACATTGTCAAGTCACTACAAGGCAGTGATGGCCATGTCGCCAGGCATGATGAGGTACCCTCAGCCTGAGCCAGCACTGGAGAGGTCTCTTCCGTAGAAAGCCTAGTAGGGTGAAGTCGGCTACAGTTGGCATTAAACGCATTAAACTCTTCAAGTGTTGTAGAATGGTCTGAACACATTCGTCTCTCAAATGAGACAACATAGAACCTGAGTCGAGTTTCATCAACTTTTTGAATGGGAAACAACACAATCTTTGTCCTGTTGACCCTGAGTCCCAGCTCCTCCAAATGCATGAGTAACAGATCCCCATGATTGCACGCCTATGCCTCTGTTTGTGCGAGTAGCAGCCAGTTGTCAAGGTAATTCAATACATGAACGGCACTCAACTTCAGCGGAGCGAGGGCCGCATCAAAACATTTTGTGAATGTGCAAGGAGCCAGGGCAACTCCCTCAAAGGCAAATCTCAAGAATGGCCAATCTGTACCTCTGAGCATAGAATTGACATGGTCCGCTCGAGTACGGTGGAGGAGAGAACATCATTAAAGTTTGGCGACTGCTTTTTGAACTGAAGAATTCAGTCATATCCAGTCTTGATTGTCGTTCAGGATAACAGGGTTGGTTAAAGCTGAAAATGTGCATGTGTTTACATCTGTTTTCATGGTGTAGGGGCACAAGACTGCTTCTACTGCCTCTTCTACTGGGGGAATGTGTGAATATCCTCTATGCTTGGCACAGTCCAAAGACGTAAAGGCCACTGCACATGAGACACAAGATTTCGAAGAGTGCAGCTAGCGCCATGTCTTGACCATCTAGTCAGACAGTTAGGGAAAGAACAGACCCACAATGCAGGATTACGCAGGCTCAGCGAGAAACATTAGTCCAGTCAGGCGCATCAGGGATTGTCCATTTGAGCTGAAGCCTCTCGACTGCCCGGTTGAGAACCTAGTTCAACTCAATTTCAGAAGCAGATATTGGGCTGTTTTTCACCACTCAAGGGAAATTTAAGATACCCCCTCTTGTCAACTGAGCGTAACCAGGTCTTAGCATCAGAGGCCTCCAGCAATATAGCATGAGCCTCGTCATCCACGCTTCCAAATATGATCATACCATGCTCATCAATCTCAGTACGCAGGTCATCATGTGCGAACCATAAGGGAGGAGATGCTACATACAGAGCATAGGAGGTGTGCAAGGCTTGTGCCAGGGACAAATACACTCTGGAGTCACAGAAGGAGTGAAGCGGGAGGGAGAGGGATCAGCCGAGAGCACACCGTCCTGATGGATGCACCGTCTATAAATCTTCTGCTACTGCCTCTTCAACTGGGGTAAGATGTGATTATCCTCTAAGCTTACCAGTCCAAGGATGTGAAAGTTGTTGCACCTGAGACATTGACGATTGTGAAGAGTGCCATGTCTTGACCAGGTGGTCGTGTTGCATGAGAAAGAATGGTCCCCAGTGCATGATTACGCCGGCTCGGGAGAAACGTTTGTCCAGTCAAGACAGTCCGGGCCCATCGGAGAATGGCCATTCAAGCTGAAGCATCTCCATACTCTGTTTCCCGCCCTAGTCCCTCTGGAGACACAGAAATAGCTTTCTCAATGAAAGCAAGCAGCGAGAACGCCGCACTGATCTGCATGCTTTCACAATGAACACAATCAGATCCCACAAACACTGCTTCAGCGTGAGCTCGGCCCAAGCAACAGCATAAACAAATTCTGGGCTCCAACTTATGTGCTCACAATGTCGTGAGCATGGGTGGAGCACCAAGCTTCGCCAGCCAGTCAAATTGGCATGATGGTATAGGATTTCAAAATCAACACCCTAAAGGGTGTTTCCATAGCATCAGCTTCAGACACAGCTTCAAAATTATCATATTGAAGGGTGTAAAAACTGCTGTTCACTTTTGAATCTAACTCTGGTTCGGAGTAATTGAACGGTTACAGGATGTCCGGTTAGAACACCAGGGTGTACTTGTAGATGATTTATTGTGTGTGGTTCTGTAAACATAAAGCAATATACAAAATATAAATAAACATAAATGTACAAATCACAGATGTATAAACAGTACTAGATATATAAATAAGTACTTAAATACTGGTTATAAATATAAGCAGCATGGTAAAAGGCATGAGAACTAGTCATAAAGCAAATATTATATATACAAATTATTATGCTACGACACTACATGCCTAGCGCACAAAGTGTTAACTGCGCATGCGTCCATAATGCGTTATAATGCAGATATAACATTAAATAATGTACAGATAAATAACATGGGAGGATCATATGACATTTAGATAGAATAATGTGCAAACATAATTATCAATGTAAACATTTAGACGGAATGCCGCTATAGCGATCTTTAATCTCTCATAAACGTATTATGCAACAAAATATGCAAATGTACTTACAATTAGTTGCACGCACACATATAATCCACAATTTCATTAGCTGGCAACACTTCTGACTAATTTAACCATTATTTACTATTAACAAGCACATCTACACATCCTTTATCCTTCACATCTTCTTTTCCAACTCCTCAGAAAGTTTTGGAACAGTCCAAATCACGAACAGAGGCGGGGGAGTTTGGAAGAGTCCATTTCTGAAGGGAGGCCTTTTTTTTTTAGAAAGGGTAAAAGTTAAAATTCAGTTTTGAATATTGATTTCTTCGCAGAAATCTGAGGCATAAAATTATAATGAGGGACGAATTAAATTACATTAATCAATTGTGGAAGTGTAGTAACTTAAGTAGTGTTTATGATAATCAGTCGGCTGAATGATAAGCTGCTAGGCTAACCACTTAGCTTGAGAGGTAACTGAGAAATGCATGAAGGAATTTGACAATTAAGTGCTTTAGTTATATAATGCAATATGTGACATATTTAATGTTGTATTAAACGACATAATTGCTTTGGGGTCTTAAAAGGACAGCACACTGCATGAACCAGGAGCAATATGCGGTTTCGAATTTCACATGTGAAGAGGTCGTTAACAAAGGAACACCAGCAAAACAAAAAACGAGTAAAGGAGAAACAAAACAACTTTATTTTAATAAAACAACTATTTTTACCTTTTAGTGTTGGGTAAATTACTCAAAATAAGTAATCCACTACAAACTACTTATCTATAAAAGTAATCAGATTACTTTACAGATTACTTCATCTAAAAATAATAATTTAAGTAACTTTTGAAAATACTTTTCCAAGAAAAGATTTTTAATGCTCAAATGAAAAATGTCTATATTTCCTCATTGATTGTCGCACAGCAGATGTACATATGAATTACATATACAGTACATATTACTTCAGCGCAAGTAATGTACTTAAAATAATTACTTTAATAGAAAGTCAGTAACTGTAATCTGATTACAAGACTTGAAAATGTAATGTGTTACGTTACTTTTTGTCTAAACAAGTAATTTGCTGTAACTAATTACTTTGTAATCAGAAACTGTACACCGAACACTGGTCAACAGTGTAATCACGACAAAATCAGCCATAAAATTTAAATAAAGATGCATTTTAAATCACAAGTTTTATTGTATTTATATCTTGAGAATTTCCCCACAAACAGATGTTGGATTAAAAGGAAGGAAATCTTCATCTGGAGTTTTCTGGGACCTGTTTGCGTCATTCTAGCAGTAAGTTAAACATTTATTCACATAAACTGTTTTACCAAAAGGAAAAGAAGGTGATTAATTATTGTTTGTTCACTTTGCAGTTAAATATGATTCTCTTCATCAGCATCATCGTCAGTTTGAACTCAACTCTCAAAAAACTGAACGCTGGAGTTTCACAGATGAAACAAACCAAGTAACAAATATTCTGATTCAAACACATTATAGAAAAGAACAAATGGGCAGTGTTAGGAATATTCTAGATCTTAGTCGCGATCACCGATTCCCCCGGTCCCGTGTTACTATGCCGTGCCCAGTCAAGTGCAGTCGTGAGTCTGAGTCTCTGTAGACTTCGCGAAGGAAGTAGAAAGAACAACACCACACAGTTGGTCCGTGTCCAATCTACTCAACTTTATTGTAGGAAGCATGTGGTTTATATATTCTTCATGAGACAGAAAACAGCCAATAATAAAGCAACAGCAATCTTATAATTAAGGGGGAGAACGGGCATCCTGAAAGAGGATGCTCAACCAAGGCCATATACGGAGGCCATTAGACATTCAGTTACTTGTCCACGTGTGTACCCGCGAGGACAAGTATGACCTATTCAACTTACAAAATTAGTATGCATTGTGAAGTGTGGAACATTACCTTCACACATACAGAGAAAAGGCGCTAAACATAGACACACTAATATACAGAGCAGAACATCATGTTCATTTCATGTTTCTTACAGGCAGTAA
>JAVLUX010000006.1:2107500-2135000 GCA_032164185.1 Moxostoma hubbsi
ATAGCTAATAAGAACAAGCCTTTGTTCCTCCTTATTCTTCCTGTCTGGTCTGCAAGACTTTTCTCAGGTCATGAATGTGCAAATTGATGGAATGAGAAGCAAATAGTCCTTCACTTGCTTGCCTGAGTCAAATGAGCCAACCCAGAAGTCTATACGATGATCTGGTGCAGAGATATATGTTTTCTTTCTTGGTTGCTAGGATGAGCTCATTTGGTTTCTAGGCAGTTGCCAGGGTGATACTAACAAGGCTGTGTGCTGGTGTTCAGAGTATCAGTGCAGCACAACGATCACCAAAGGAAAATTGTCCACAAGTTTTAATGTATGAAAATCTGCAATATCTGCTGGTTTTGGTTAATATGTCCTTACTCCTGAAAGGGGCTTTAAAAAGTCAGACCGGGATTCCTAAATTGCACAGTCAGCCAGAACTGTCCTAGGCGGGTCGGTGCTGATTTGGCAGCAGGTGGAGGGCCAACAGTACTAATTATTATTATTATTACGTCCAGATATATCAAATATAAAATGACTTTGAAATAAATTCCTGTTGCACTCTTCCCCACTCCTGTTTTTCCCAGCAGTGCAATCCTGAGACCTGCATGACACAACGGGAGAAATCAGGATCCAGTCAGAGGAGGATTTTGTTGAAACATGCAGCCCAGTTTTGTACCACTGACAAATATTAATATGTTGTTATTAGTACATCATTACATTAGCTCTTGTTTATAAACCTTAATGAAGGATTTCTCTGTCTTCTGCTGTACTTTCTTCTCCCTCCGTCTGAATTGAGTGAGATAGACTGAAAGTGTTTCGACTATGAATGGGACACAATCATGTGACTTAATATGTATAATATGCTTCTTCACTGAAAAGTTGGGAATGTATCACTGAAGTGAATTTGTGCTGTTGTTTTCCAAACTGTCTTTATCATTCCAAGCCAGCAGTGTGAGTGTCAGACACAGGGATTGCACATTTAATGAACACAATACAATCTACAGTGTTGCTAAGCAACCACAGGGTGGCGCCATGATGATTCAGATTGCTGCTGGACTGTTTTTCTCCATAATAACTGTATATATATATATATGCAATCTTTACAAATGTAACATGCTTTAAATATCACAATATCTGCTGAATCCTGGAACACTTCCACTTAAAAAACAGAAAAGGTGGATACGTTCAATAAATTATACAAGTTCAATAAAATTATAATTTTTTTTTTATTTTAACATTAACTTTAGAGCATTACTGATGTAAAAAAAAATAAAAATAAAAAAATAATAAAAGATTGGACATTTTTTTATCAAATGTTTTTTCTCAAAATATTTTATTCCACTCTCAATTTTGTTGTTGTTGTTGTTGTCTCTTAGGGAAAACAAGTATTTTTTTATAGAATTCATTTTTTGAGATAAAAACTTTTTGGGAGAGAGAGCAAGAGAGAGATAAAAATGTTTTTTTAGAGAATTATTAAAAAAAAATTGTGGAAAACTGTGAGTTTATATATATATATATACACTACCGTTCAAAAGTTTGGGGTCACATTGAAATGTCCTTATTTTTGAAGGAAAAGCTCTGTACTTTTCAATGAAGACAACTTTAAACTAGTCTTAACTTTGAAGAAATACACTCTATACATTGCTAATGTGGTAAATGACTATTCTAGCTGCAAATGTCTGGTTTTTGGTGCAATATGTACATAGGTGTATAGAGGCCCATTTCCAGCAACTATCACTCCAGTGTTCTAATGGTACAATGTGTTTGCTCATTGGCTCAGAAGGCTAATTGATGATTAGAAAACCCTTGTGCAATCATGTTCACACATCTGAAAACAGTTTAGGTCGTTACAGAAGCTACAAAACTGACCTTCCTTTGAGCAGATTGAGTTTCTGGAGCATCACATTTGTGGGGTCAATTAAACACTCAAAATGGCCAGAAAAAGAGAACTTTCATCTGAAACTCGACAGTCTATTCTTGTCCTTAGAAATGAAGGCTATTCCATGCGAGACATTGCTAAGAAATTGAAGATTTCCTACAACGGTGTGTACTACTCCCTTCAGAGGACAGCACAAACAGGCTCTAACCAGAGTAGAAAAAGAAGTGGGAGGCCGCGTTGCACAACTGAGCAAGAAGATAAGTACATTAGAGTCTCTAGTTTGAGAAACAGACGCCTCACAGGTCCCCAACTGGCATCTTCATTAAATAGTACCCGCAAAACACCAGTGTCAACATGTACAGTGAAGAGGCGGCTGCGGGATTCTGGGCTTCAGGGCAGAGTGGCAAAGAAAAAGCCATATCTGAGACTGGCCAATAAAAGAAAAAGATTAAGATGGCAAAAGAACACAGACATTGGACAGAGGAAGACTGGAAAAAAGTGTTGTGGACAGATGAATCCAAGTTTGAGGTGTTTGGATCACAAAGAAGAACGTTTGTGAGACGCAGAACAAATGAAAAGATGCTGGAAGAATGCCTGACGCCATCTGTTAAGCATGGTGGAGGTAATATAATGGTCTGGGGTTGCTTTGGTGCTGGTAAGGTGGGAGATTTGTACAGGGTAAAAGGGATTCTGAATAAGGAAGGCTATCACTCCATTTTGCAACGCCATGCCATACCCAGTGGACAGCGCTTGATTGGAGCCAATTTCATCCTACAACAGGACAATGACCCTAAACACACCTCCAAATTGTGCAAGAACTATTTAGAGCAGAAGCAGGCAGCTGGTATTCTATCGGTAATGGAGTGGCCAGCGCAGTCACCAGATCTGAACCCCATTGAGCTGTTGTGGGAGCAGCTTGACCGTATGGTACGCAAGAAGTGCCCATCCAACCAATCCAACTTGTGGGAGCTGCTTCTGGAAGCGTGGGGTGCAATTTCTCCAGATTACCTCAACAAATTAACAGCTAGAATGCCAAAGGTCTGCAATGCTGTAATTGCTGCAAATGGAGGATTCTTTGACGAAAGCAAAGTTTGATGTAAAAAAAATCTTATTTCAAATACAAATCATTATTTCTAACCTTGTCAATGTCTTGACTCTATTTTCTATTCATTTCACAACGTATGGTGGTGAATAAGTGTGACTTTTCAGGAAAACACAAAATTGTTTGGGTGACCCCAAACTTTTGAACGGTAGTGTGTATATATATATATATATAGCACATGGGCTCAGGAAGGCACTAGACACCTTAAAAAAAATTCACGCACATAAAATCTTGTTTTCTCATGATCATGACTTCATTTTCACGAGATCACGACATAAGTGTCCATAATCAGTTATCCCTGTGGGAAAAATGCAAATGAGCTTGGCAGCACACACCTGAACTCGTTCCTGATCCAGTATTACCAAGCAATGTAATCCTCAAATCTACATGATGCAGAGAATCAGAGTGAGAAACTGACATTTACAGTATCCATGTCACACATGTTACACATTAATAATGAATACACCTCAGAATTCAATTGCACGTGACCCAGCTAATTAGCGCATTGCATGCACCGTTTCACCAGTCCAACTTCATGGACATGCCCTCTGACTTATGGGACATCGCTGTGCTTAGCGATAGCACTCTTAAAATAGCAGCCTATTTATTTCAGTGGGTCCTCGCTCCCGAGTTGTCAAATACTCAGGCTTGTGCAAAGAGCAGTGCACGTCACAAAGCAGATGCCACAGGTGCCCTTTAGCATCTTCATAACGACGTGGATGGTAACCCCATTGCTTACAATGAGAACCTTTAATGTCAACACATGGACAGCAAGGGTATCAAAACACCTATGATACCAACATCTAGAATTAGTCTGATAATTAACATGTTTGGTCAAATAAATTCCTGTTGACCTTCACGTTGTGTTTCCATTATTGCTTGAAGTTATTGCTTATAATCCTTCATCTCATTCTCCTGCTTGTTGGACTGCTATAAGAGTGAAAGTGAAAGTGTTTAAGCTCCCAAATTCCTAGCACACTGAATGAACAACACCTGGAGAAACACCATTGTCTGTCAGTTAACCCTTCTAGCCAGCAACCGCACTGTTTATACTGTGTGTACTGTTTACATGAGTCCCTGCACCGTGCCTGTACCAACAGTGTGGTTAGGTCAATGTACAATGACTTTGGAAATACAACCCATAGTAAGTGTGGCTAGCTAAACTACGGAAGCCTGTTTTGTCCATGGTTTTTTTCTTGTGATCACTACATCATTTTCTCATAATCTCAACATAACAAAAGCTGTTTTTTCATGATCATGGCTTAATTTCATTTCTGCAACTACTTCAAAGAGTTCTCATCAAAAAAATCCTCCACGTGCAGCGATGACAGATTTACAGATCCTTGTTATTCTAGCGGTCAGTTTGTCCAGATACTCAGGTGACCTTTCACCCCACACTTCCTGTAGAACTTGACCTTTCACCCCACACTTCCTGTAGAACTTGACCTTTCACCCCACACTTCCTGTAGCACTTGACCTTTCACCCCACACTTCCTGTAGAACTTGACCTTTCACCACACGCTTCCTGTAGAACTTGACCTTTCACCCCACACTTCCTGTAGCACTTGACCTTTCACCCCACACTTCCTCTAGCACTTGACCTTTCACCCCACACTTCCTCTAGCACTTGACCTTTCACCCCACACTTCCTCTAGCACTTGACCTTTCACCTACTTTTGGCCGCCGGTGTATATCTATATATACTGTATATACATTTACTAATCATTCCGTGATGTCTATATTTTTGCTGTTGTTTTTTCTTTTCTTAGTTTATTTGTCTTTTGGATTAACTTGACGTTTGTCAATGAAAGCATATAATCTGGGCATTTCTTAAACTATTCAGTGTCACTAATTCTGTGATTGTGCATATACATGAATCTACACATGTCTACATCTAAATCATATTTTTACTATCTATACTATGAAAAGCAGGCGGTCCTGGATGTTCTGGCTTGCTGCCAGATGGTAGGTACGGGTGATAGATTAGATAGAGCATGCAAATAAACAGAGGCAGCAAGCCAGAACATCCAGGACCTCCTGCTTTTCATAGTGAAGCACACACATAGAAATGCAGAGGACAACTCATCCAAAGGTGACAGCTGAAATGTATTGAGAGTTACAGAAAGACCCACGTCAGTCTAAGAAAACCCCAGAACAAAAAACATGTGCAGGTTTATTTTAGTAGAGCTAAACTGATGTTGTAATATTACCACAGTGGGCCTCACATGGCTATGAACAGAGCTAAATGCCAAAGTTTTCATTCAGTTCATCAGGTCTGCAGTGAATATAGTGTCCATAGTGAGGATGACCAGCCGGCAGACGGGGCGCAAGGTACACCCCTCCCAAGGGAAAAGGGGAGTCATGCCGGGGGCTCCCTGGCCTGAGCCAATGCCGGAAGTGTAGAGTGAAGGAGGGCCGGGCTGGAGTGATGCACGTTCGGAACCAATCGGCTTGATGGGGCACACACACACACACACACACACACACACACACACACACACACACACACACTCACTCACACACACAAACTCACACACGCACACGCACACACACACACACACACTCACTCACACACACACACTCACTCACACACACAAACTCACACGCACACACACACAGAAATGTAACCGAGAAGTCTTTTGTTTATGGACAAATATGAAGAGAAACAGAAATGTGTCCACTAAACAGTACGTATGAATGCATGCTTAACTAAGGTGAATTGGATATGTATTATTATTATATCTGTCAATGTCATTTTGTGTGCATAAACCCACATATAATTGGATTAGATATACCAGATAGCTGTAGCACGCACTGTAGCCCGGCACCTTACAACTTTTAGGGACTTTTGGGACATTTTTGGTGGAATTCTCTAAACCAGTGGTTCCCAACCTTGTTTCTGGAGAAATCGAGTTTGATTGACGAGAGAGATCAACAGCGAATGGCCAAACTGGTTCAAGCTGACAGAAAGGCTACGATAACCCGTCTGTACAATTGTGTTGCGCGGCATCTCAGAATGCACAAAAAAGTCAAACCTTGAGGAGGATGGGCAACAACAGGAGACCACATTGGGCACTTTATTAGGACCATAGTGTTCATTATAAAGTGCACAGTGAGTGTGTATACAATGCTGTTATTGCTCATGTTAATCAGTGTGGACCGTATGTTCTCTTGGACGGGGTGGGTGCGTGACTGCATGTGCCGGCAAACTCTTTGCACAACAACAAAGAGGTAGTGAATCTCTGTAGGGCAGGCATTTCATCAAAGGGGCAGGGGCTTAAGCTTTTAACGGGCACAATGCCTTCTTATTGAATTACCCTTTGTATTTAGTTTGAACAACAGTGCATTGATGGTTGTGTTGTCCAACAATTTAGTCCTTAGTGTGGTAAGATCTTCTTTCTGGTGGGTACTGTCTGTCTTTCTCTCTCGTTCTTTGGACTGATCCATTCCACCCTTCCTCTTCAATCACATTATCTTGGTGTTTTGTGTCACTCTCTTGGTTTATTGCATTCTTCAGCTGTCTTCTATCGTTGTCTTTTTGACTTTTGTTCCTCTGATCCTCTTATCTCTTCCTTGCCTCCTCTCTGACCTTCCTGCAACTCTTCTGAGTGTGATATTCTCTTCCGTTCATCCTCAAGGTTGTATCCATATTCCTGCAGTGGCTATTAAATCCTTCCATTTCTTTTTCTCTTTGATGTCCTGCTGTGGAAAATGAGATGGTGTGGTGTTACTGAAGACAAGAATGACACAAATGCACAAAGAAATTGGAAAATACAAAACCAAGTGCCACTGAGTAAATAAACCAAACCATCCTAAGTGGCTGAATTAAGACATAAAACAGACATGGAACACGTATATGTCAGGGCTCCACAACAAAGGGAAAAAACCCCAAAACTAAGGGTAGAACCCTGACAGTACCCCCTCTCAAAGGGTGGAGACCAGACGTCACCAAAACTAGACAGAAAATAAAAACATGATAAACAAAAGGGAGGGAGGGGGCCAAACAGAAAAGTCCAGGGTGGAGCCAATGGAACAGACCAGGACGGAGCAGTGGGGGGGGGGGGGGGGGGGGGGGGGGGGGTGAAGACCAAAGATGTAGCTGCATGTTAGGGATGGAGGAGGGTCCAGGAAGGGGGCAGGTGCACTGGGTGGAGGCTTGAGCAAGGGGCAGGGTCCAGCGGCCTGGGTCGGGGCGATCTGTCTGGCAGCCTGACAGGCAGGTAAAGATACGGTGCGGGGTCTGGCTACGGGAGGAGGGTCCAGGTAGGGGGTGGGGTCCAGCAGCCAGGGAGGTGGCTTGAGGAAGGGGGTGGGGTCTGGTGGCCTAAGAGGAGGGTTCAGGTAGGCGGTGTGGGATAAAACAGTCCATGGTGACAAACACGTTGACTGGCTGGGCTGGAACAGGGGAACTGACTGATAGAGACAAAACAGGGAACATAAATACAGCAAGCATTTCACAACAAACTGGCACCAGACAGAGCACAAAGGGACATCAAAATGTAGAGAAATCGGGAGGGTAATGAAGAAGGCAGGTGAAACTAATAAACTAATAATCACACAAGTATAAGGCAAATGAAAGGGAAGGGTACATCATTGTTTTGGTCGATGCTCGTGTCCTTATGGAGTGTGTGCGCAATCACGAGCATCATGTAGCTGCTGCAGTTCACTTAACAGCCACAGGTGTCACTAAAAACAAGCGCTTCTGAATCTTACATACTGCACCTATAAACAGTTTTTATTATTATTACTATTATGACAATCAATCCGAACAATTTTCCACAGGTTCCGTTTTACCTGAGGTTTTATCACTGTAAAAAGGCACAATTTGGGGTTCCTCAGCTGGCCCACTAGCAAAATCTCCCGGAGATCCTCCAGACACACTATTAGTTATCTTTGAAACTTACAGTCAGGTCTTGCAAACTATGTTCCAGCTGCTTGTTACACACTTCTGAGATAAGATATAACTCTTGACCTCTAGGACAAAACTGTTCAAAATAGGAGAACCCAATTTGATCAGACAAACGATCCTTCTCTATTTGAACTCTTCTCAACAGGTAGGTACCAAACTCACCATTACAGTATCGTTGATGAATGAAATGGGGGCATTCTAGTTTGGGCACATCACACTTCACTGCTTGGTTTCCAATTGTATTTGTCAGTTAATAGATTAATGTCATTTAAATGTATTATATGTGCAACTGATAAAGAACTTGACTTTGTTGTGGAGTGTTTTTAATTTCAATGAAACACATATACTGATCAGCTGTAAGCAGGACTGGACTGGTAATCTGGAATACTGGGCATTTTGTGGGTCGGCCGTGAAACGGGCCGAATGGGCCGGGATAAGCTGAAATGAGCCACTTGTTATGCAAAACGGCGCTGCAATATGCGGAAAAGGACAGCGAACATGCAGATAGGGGTCAGGAGCTTCAGTTAATGTTCATATCAACCATCAGAATGGGGAAAAATGTGATCTCAGTGATTTGGAGCGTGGCATTATTGTTGGATCCAGACAGGCTGGTTTGAGTATTTCTGGGATTTTCACACTCAACATTCTCTAGAATTTACACAGAATGGGGCCAAAAACAAAAAACATCCAGTGAGCGGCAGTTCTGTGGATGGAAACACTTGTTGATGAGAGGTCAACAGAGAATGGTCAGACTGGTTTGAGATGACAGAAAGTCTTCGGTAACTCAGATAACCGCTCTGTACAATTGTAATGAGCAGCATCTCAAAATGAACAACATGTCGAATCTCGAGACGGATGGGCTACAACAGTGTAAGACCATGCTGGGCACTTTATTAGGACCATATTGATAATAAATATATCATATCATATAATAAAGTGCGGAGCCAGGTCGTGATTCTGAAACACACAGTCCCTAATTGGGCTGATTAGCCCGAGAGGGATAAGGGCCGACTGGAGACGGCAGCGTGACAGAGAGAGAGTTACGGGCAGCTGTCCGACACCTGTGTGTGTTTGTGTCTTTTTGATTCAGTTCTTCGTTAAACTATTATTTATGTTTTCAAGCTGGTTCTCGCCTCCTCCTTTCCATTAATCCCTTTACAAATAGGTTTATTATTATACTTATCCAGGATATATATATATATTATTATTATTATTATTATTATTATTAATATATAGGATCCGCCACTGAAGGTTTATAGTGAGCATTAATATTGCTTTACTCAATCGAAACAAGATTGGATTTATATGGTTTTGTCAACCCAATCAATGCTGTAACACTTTGCAATACCAGCCACTGGAGACTTGAAGTTTTTCATTTCTTTTATGAACTACAGAGGAAGAATTGCACAAATGCCCCTTTTCAAATTCATGAAAATTAAAATGTGTTACAAGTAAATACTGTATAAACAAGACACAAACAGTGTGTGCAAAGTTATTTCATAGCAAACACAAAACACATGTCTCACATTAGTGTATGTTTCCAGATTGTTTTGTTTTTTGGTAACACATTCATAACATTCGAGGTTCTGTTTTAATAAACACAAACGACTGTTCCCAGAATACTGCAGCCAGGATTTGTGTGACAACCTAAAATGACTTAAACAGAACATCCTGTTATGGGTTGTTTTAGGTTTTATTTTTTATAACCACAAACTAACATTCCCAGAATGTTGCATGGATGTTTTTGTGTGACAATCAGGGTTGGGAGGGTTACTTTTGAAATGTAGTCCACTACAGATTACATGCTGTAAAATGTAACTTGTAACATATTCTGTTAGATTACTCAAGGTCAGTAATGTAATCTAAATACTTTGGATTACTTATTCAGCACTGGTAGATTTTTGTCCTAATATCAAAGTTTTTACTAGAATAAAAGAAATTATGATCCAAAGTGAATTTTCTTGATAATAAATATGATGGTGTCTGGTCACATGTCCATGTATAATGGCTAGAAATAGCATTTTAGCTTAGCGTAAAGCTAACAATTTACACAAGGCTTGTTTCTATTTCTTCTGCTCCAAACTTCAATCGTACTTCTCTGTCTGCTCGTATGAATGTCACACATCATAAGAAAGTGTTTCACCGCTGTTCAAATGCACTTTGGATCATTTATATTTATAAATGTTTTCCATCTGAAAGGACTAAATATTAAATGAATCAAATGACAAAAAATGCAAAATAATCTCTTTAATCTCCAAATGGTGGAATACAGTTACTAATATTTTGTATTTTAATCCCATTACATGTATTCTGTTACTCCCCGAACCTGGTGACAACCTAAAAAATACTATTTATAACATTCTGTAACAGTTATAGTTTAGTCAAAACCGTTCCAGAGAAGTTGATAGACAACAATCACTGACATTAGAGCAGAACAGCATCCAAGTGCATTAGATTTGAACATTATAATGAGCAGATGTAAAAATCATATATATATTGAATATTGCACTTGGATTCAGAGCTCTCACAATATTTAGAATAGATTTAGCATATGGTTATAGCATGGAGCACTTTACTAAAATAGGGTCCCAAGACTGCTATTTCATCATCTCTTCCAGCTTTCTCCTAACTGCTTGTGTCATTATTGTCATTACAGCTTTGCTTATATCTGATTTTAAAAAGGTAGTTGTTGCTCCTACAACTGCAGCTGCTCCTACATTTCCTACAACTGCACCTCCCAACGCTGCTCCTCCTAATGCTACTAGTGCCATTTTTCCAACGTTTGTTGCTTTTTGTTTTATATTCTCTCGCTCCATAATTTTCTGGGCTTCTTTATACATATCATTGGTGTAGTGCGTTCCTGCATAATTCTCCACCATTTTGTCAATTTTTGTCAGCAGTTCTGTGACCTGATCTCGATTATCTTTGTCCGCATTGTTGAATGAGTGATATCTGCCTCCACAGCTGTTAACCAGTGCCTGGAGGTTTCCACTTAGTCTTAGAAACACAGATAAATCTCTATCCCGCAGTTGTTCGGTATGAGTGAACAGAATGATGGTGTAGTTTACAGCATCTTTTCCAAAGTTCTCCTTTATCCATTTCACCGCGTTCTTCTCTTCATCAGTGAATCTCACGTCCGCTCTGACCACCAACAGGAACGCGTGAGGACCAGGAGCAGACATGCAGACACACTTCACTATTTCAGCCTTTACCTGCTCTTCGGGCTTTGATGTATCAAAAACCCCCGGAGTATCGATGATTGAGATGGTCCTGTCAGCTTGCACTTTACTGAATACTTCGCAGGATTTAGTGAGCGACTCAGCTGAATAAACAGATTCAAATATGTCTCTGCCCAGTATGGTGTTTCCTGTTGCACTCTTTCCTGTTCCTGTCTTACCCAGCAGCACAATCCTCAGATCTGACAGCAAATGGAAGATGTGTTAATTTTAACATTGATTATGCAACAGTTTTGCATGTGTAAGTACATTTTCTTTTAAGGTTGTTTTTGTCTTTCACATGGCCTTCATAAAATGCCATTTCGGGTATATTGCAATTTCGTGCAAATTCAATGAACAGTTGCGCCAGTTGAGATGGTATGTGGTATTTCAGTGCAAAACCAATAAGCTGCATCCTCAACAATCCATCAGCAAGACCAGAAGTAATGAAATAACCAGTGCTTTGACTAGCTGCAATTCATTCTTACTGTGCCGCCTGGCCAAAAATAATTTGCCCTTTGGATTTAAATAAACAGATCCTTAAGAGTCTATGATTGGATCATTATTTTAGTGATTAATATGTTTCAGATGGCATCAATCCTTGTAACACTGATAACCCTGAAACAATCATGTCGTAAGACGTATCCCGTGGTCATGGAAAGATGTTACTGTGAATTATTGGCCTGTATCAAGCAAAGAAAACAACTATGGAGATTGCTGAAATCAATGGAATTTGGTTAAGATGTAGTGACACTAGGGGTCGCTCTCGAGAGCCCCAAAACACCTTAATCTTTGATAAAAGGCCAATGGGAATTGGCGAGTTGAATTTGCACGCCACTCCCCCGGACATACGGGTATAAAAGGAGCTGGAATGCCCACTCTCATTCAGGTTTTCTGCTGAGGAGCCAAGACAAGGTCCCGGCCATTTCAGCAGCTAGTACAGCGTTGTGGCAAGAGGGACACAATGTCTCGTTCCCTCCATCAGGGAACGGAGGTTATGACAGTAAGAGCAACCTCTGGTGTCGCTACATCGACACAATGTCGAGTGAGTGACAGAAGGGGAACTGTCCAATGCATTATTCAAACCTGGAAGGATAGTGGTGAACCATCAGCCTTGTAGAAGAAATGTGGTCGGAAAAAAACCTTGAATGATCGTGATCGGAGATCACTAAAAACTTGAAGTCACATTGTAAAAAATCGCCAGTAAAACTCACGGTTATGTTTAATAGTGAAAGTAAGAGTCGTTCCACATGCACAAGGATTGGGACTAAACAGCTGTGTGGACACAAGAAATCCACTTGTTAGTGAGGCTAATCATACAAAATCATACATTTTCACTTTGTTGATAACAGCACGAAAAGTGGATGGAAACTAGGTTAATGATGCTGTCTACACTGGAAGCGTCCATTGCAGCGCAATAGTAAACCGGTGTCCCGTTCCTTCAGCAAACAACACAAATATATGTTTCAGAATGTTTTTGACAGGTCCAGTGTTGACAGTCTCAAGCCGTCAATGGACACGCCCATTGCAGACGGGATGTGAGGGAATTCTCCCCTTTGTAAAAGCGCATTTACGGTTGTGTTCGCCAACAAGTTTTATTGTAAAATGCTGTGGTTTATTACAGAATACTACAGTGTCTCGATTTTATAGAAATTATGCATTTAAAGACCAGTTCACACTGACCCTACAAATGCCAACCACAGCCAACACTTATGTGGCAGGGTGGAGGGTGGGGCCGGGTCATGATGATACACACCCGGTCCCGTATCAGGCTAATCAAGCCTCCGAGAGGGGTAAAGGCTGATGGCAGACGGTGGTGCGAGGAGAGAGAGATTGTTTACGGACATGTCTGTCATGTGTGTGTTTTAAGTTAATAATTAAAATATTATTTATATCGTCCAGCCGGTTCTCGCCTCCTCCTTTCCCTTAACCCCCTTTACACTGGTGCCGAAGCCCGGTAAGGAGGAGGGACACCCGTCGCGGAGTCCTTGACACTGCCGTCCACCTCAGGGGAGCGCAGCTGCCATCAACCGGGAGAGGGAGTAGACCAACCTCTCGGATGCGGTGAACGTGGGGACTGGACTCCCCGACCGCCTGGAGCGATGGAGCCGCTGCCAGGGGCGGAGGAGAGCCCTGCCACAATTTATGTTGAGGAAAACAATCCAGTGCCAAAATATTTGAACATCCATCCATCCATCCATCGTCAACCGCTTATCCTGCGTACAGGGTCGCGGGGGGCTGGAGCCTATCCCAGCTAACATTGGGCGAAAGGCGGGGTACACCCTGGACAGGTCGCCAGTCCATCGCAGGGCCACACATATACAGACACACACTCACACTCACATTCACACCTAGGGCAATTTTTTGGAGACACCAATTAACCTAACCTGCATGTCTTTGGATGGTGGGAGGAAGCCGGAGAACCCGGAGAGAAATATTTGAACATGTTGTATAATATAAACCAAACATCTATAATGATTACCTTGTTTCGTTCTTTTCTCCCTCTCCAAAATAAATCTTTCTAGTTCTCTTTCTCTTTGACGTCCCTCAGTGTGGTAAGATTTTCCTTCTGGTTGGTCCAGTCTGTCTTTCTCAAATGTATCTCTTGTTCGTTGGACTCCATCTTCACCCACATCCTCTTGCCTCCAGTCCTCTAATCTATTCATCTTCTCTTCTTTTTCTTGAAATGTTATGTCCCTCTCTAGATTTATTGCATTTTCCTGCTCTCTGCTGACTTCCTCTATTTGTCTTTTGTTCATTTCCTCCTCTTCTCTGGTCTTCATGGAAGTCTTTTGAGTGTAATGTTCTCTTCTGTTCTCCATCTCTTCATCTATATTCTCCAATGGGCTTCTAAATCCTAGTTCTCTTTCTCTTTGACATCCCTCGGTGTGGTAAGATCTTCTTTCTTGTTGGTCCAGTCTGTCTTTCCGAAATGTATCACTTGTTGGTTGGACTCCATTCCACCCTTCCTCTTGCCTCCAGTCATCTGCTCTGTTCTTCTTCTCTTCTCTTTCTTGGCATTTTATGTCCCTCTTTAGGTTTATCGCCTTCTCCTGCTCTCGTCTTTCATTCTCTTTTTGATGTCTCATTCTCTCCTCTCTGATCTTCATGAAGATCTCTATAGTGTAATATTCTCTATCGTTCTTCCTCACTACTTCATCTATGTCCTTCAACAGGCTTGAGATATGGTTCCTATCTCGCTTGCTTTTATGAAGGAACAAATGATATTTTTCTTCACAGTAGTTTAGAAGTTCTCTGGTTTTTCTATCCAGCCTAAATTCCATCCATTCTCTATTGGACATCTCCTGTCTTTGATTGAACAACACCACGGTGAACTTGGAAACGTGTGCTCCAAAGTTCTTGTGAATGTTTTGCACAATCTTCTTCATATCCTCTGTGAATCTGTCCATTCTGATGACAAGCAGGAAGATGTGAGGACCAGGATGAGAGAGAGAAAGACTCATCATCATTTCATTCTGCAGCTCTTCAGCAGTCAGTTCAGTGTTGTTGAGTCCTGGAGTGTCGATTAATGAGATGTGTCTGCCTTCGACCTGTCCACTCTGTAGTTCACTCTCTAGTGTGCTGCTCTCTTTAAACACCTCTCTGCCCAGTATTGCATTTCCTGTCGCACTCTTTCCAACACCAGAGCATCCCAGCAGTGTAATCCTCAACTCTTCAGGCTCTGTGAAATGAAAACAGTAGATATAATTCGCCTTTTTAATAACTTAGGCCTTTATTCATGTATAACTACTTCTATGATTCCAACTTCCAACTCTAAAATCATAATTAATGCTTTCCATTATCTGACCACCTGTTGTATGTAGCATTACAGCGTTGTTCTTCCACACTTTTACTGGTACTGTTGTGCTATAGCCACCCGATACAGAATCATTTTTGCTACCTTTGGTTTTTTGGGTTGGATGCTTGCCTCATTGTGGGGTTATATGGACTATTCAAGGATTGCTCACCTCTGAAGAAATGACGTGCCATATCGGACTTTAATTTGGATGTTTGCTCCCAGGAATACTCCAGAATCCGGTGGGAACGCTCCAGTAAGACTTTCACTTGTACATCATACATTTGGGACTTTGCATCCTCACACATACACACACAAACACTGACATAAAGGGTATTGAAAGTTTTCTGTTGGCAGTTTTTCTCATTGTCTACTTTTGGCTCTCATTTACTCTATAATACGTTATTGGGAGTATCGAATCCCCTTGTTTGTGTAGCCTAGACTTATTCCGAGTTTACACTATATGATTTTAAGCCCGATTTTGACAGTTGTGTGGAGATCGCGACAAAAGCTAAAAATCATCTGACCCAATCTGAGAGAATCGCAGACGCCAATGTCAGTGAGATATCTAGAATGTTAAATATCTGGACCTGTCTGTGTTTCCAAATCACGCAATGTGAAATACCGGTATGTTTTGACTGAATACAACTGCAGCGTTGACCTACAGCCAATGAGAGAGCAGGAAACAGGGGAAGTTTCAGTGGGAGGAGTCCTGATGTACCTGTAACAGAACATCAACTAGCGGCTGCGGTATCAAGAACGTCTCACTGAACTGAAGAAATGGAGGAAAGATTAGTGGAACATTGGCAGGAGCACCAGTGAATATTTGATGTTTCCTCTGAACTGTAGAACAACTGGTGGAGAAAGAGAAGAGGTGGAGAGAAATTACCAATTCTCTCGGATGGTCGGGTAAGCAAATAGCTCGATTGCTCAGAAGGAGGAACTTTTTCATAACAAAACAAGAGCTTTTTGGACCTTAACATTTCTGGCCACCATTCACTTGCACTGTATGCACCTACAGAGCTGAACTATTCTTCCAATAATCGTTGTTTGTGTTCAGCAGAAGAAAGAATAGGTGAACTATTCCTTAATTGCTGCTTTTATGTCCATTTCTCTCCTTTTGAACGTTTTGGACCCCAGTGACTTGCATAGGAAAGACAAAAACGAGTTAGAGACGACATCAAGATGAGTCAATTATGAGAGAATTATAATGCTGCTGATTGAGCATAACTTGTATTAAACCCGCTACAGTATATTCCCTTAACAGTCAATAATACATTTCAATGCGTTTTCTCACTCAAAGCTTTTGTATGAATTCAGAAGATTTGAAATATATTGTCATACGGACTACTTGTATTATTCTTTTATGGTGCAATTTATTTATTGTATTTTTTGGAGCTTAACACCTCCTGGTCACCGTCGGCTCTTTATGGGGAAAGCATGCAATAGCCTAACCCTTAAAGAAGATATATGTAAAATAAACCATGTTGAGGCACACTGGCTTATTTGCATAAAAGTGCAAAGCCAACTCTCTTATAACCAAAAGCATCAATAGTGTCAATGTATCCGTCCTGAACTGATTTCATTATGTTATATTACGAGAGAGAGACAAACAAGCTGATAAAACATTGTTTTATGGGTGTTCCTCGCCTTTCAGGTTAGTAAACATGAACTATTATTAGCTTCACTGAGGACAGGCGTTGTCACGGACACAGTGACATGTCTTTTGGATATGAATAGTTGTTTCACAGCTTTCCATTATATTGGCAGCATCATTCTGTACGTACTGAAACATCATTCTATACTTTTATACAGATGTTATAATGGAGTGAAGATATATGTATATTTAGATAAAGCTGTAACACATGCATTAGATACAGTGCCATGCTTTACTCAAATACTAGAAACCAAGAACATAATATACTACTCAGTCTTCTATGAAACTAGCTGTTGATTATGATTATTGTAGGTAATGTGAACTGACCTTTATGTGCCGATGCCATTCTTACTTGCAGTTCTGCTGTCTGTCATTCGGAGTCTCTCGGTGTTTTTCTGTGTAAAGTACAACTGCAGGATTGAAAGTGAAATTAAAGCTGCCTGTTTCCTTGTAAAAGCAGCAACACCCATCAAGTCTATTAACCATCTGCAGGTTTATGGCAGAACTAAAAGACTACTTTTGTTTGATCTAGACCCAAAGTATAACACCACAAAACAGTCTTCAACTAATTTGAATATATGAACTTAAAACTGGAATATATTAATTACACAAAATGCAAAACATTAAATAATAAATAAACCAAAAATTCAATGAATTACGATTAATAACGATATAAATGAACAATGCATGACTATAAATAACAGAAAATAACTACATAATTATAGAGAGAGAGAGAGAGAGAGAGAGAGAGAGAGAGTTGGTTTCTAGTATTTGAGTAAAGCATGGCACTGTATCTAATGCATGTGTTACATTTTTATCTAAATATACATATATCTTCACTCCATTATAACATCTGTATAAAAGTATAGAATGATGTTTCAGTACGTACAGAATGATGCTGCCAATATAATGGAAAGCTGTGAAACAACTATTCATATCCAAAAGACATGTCACTGTGTCCGTGACAACGCCTGTCCTCAGTGAAGCTAATAATAGTTCATGTTTACTAACCTGAAAGGCGAGGAACACCCATAAAACAACAATGTTTTATCAGCTTGTTTGTCTCTACGATGTAGTCGAGTACGGTGGAGGAGAGAACATCATTAAAGTTTGGCGACTGCTTTTTGAACTGAAGAATTCAGTCAAATCCAGTCTTGATTGTCGTTCAGGATAACAGGGTTGGTTAAAGCTGAAAATGTGCATGTGTTTACATCTGTTTTCATGGTGTAGGGGCACAAGACTGCTTCTACTGCCTCTTCTACTGGGGGAATGTGTGAATATCCTCTATGCTTGGCACAGTCCAAAGATGTAAAGGCCACTGCACATGAGACACAAGATTTCGAAGAGTGCAGCTAGCGCCATGTCTTGACCATCTAGTCAGACAGTTAGGGAAAGAACAGACCCACAATGCTCAGCGAGAAACATTAGTCCAGTCAGGCGCATCAGGGATTGTCCATTTGAGCTGAAGCCTCTCGACTGCCCGGTTGAGAACCTAGTTCAACTCAATTTCAGAAGCAGATATTGGGCTGTTTTTCACCACTCAAGGGAAATTTAAGATACCCCCTCTTGTCAACTGAGCGTAACCAGGTCTTAGCATCAGAGGCCTCCAGCAATATAGCATGAGCCTCGTCATCCACGCTTCCAAATATGATCATACCATGCTCATCAATCTCAGTACGCAGGTCATCATGTGCGAACCATAAGGGAGGAGATGCTACATACAGAGCATAGGAGGTGTGCAAGGCTTGTGCCAGGGACAAATACACTCTGGAGTCACAGAAGGAGTGAAGCGGGAGGGAGAGGGATCAGCCGAGAGCACACCGTCCTGATGGATGCACCGTCTATAAATCTTCTGCTACTGCCTCTTCAACTGGGGTAAGATGTGATTATCCTCTAAGCTTACCAGTCCAAGGATGTGAAAGTTGTTGCACCTGAGACATTGACGATTGTGAAGAGTGCCATGTCTTGACCAGGTGGTCGTGTTGCATGAGAAAGAATGGTCCCCAGTGCATGATTACGCCGGCTCGGGAGAAACGTTTGTCCAGTCAAGACAGTCCGGGCCCATCGGAGAATGGCCATTCAAGCTGAAGCATCTCCATACTCTGTTTCCCGCCCTAGTCCCTCTGGAGACACAGAAATAGCTTTCTCAATGAAAGCAAGCAGCGAGAACGCCGCACTGATCTGCATGCTTTCACAATGAACACAATCAGATCCCACAAACACTGCTTCAGCGTGAGCTCGGCCCAAGCAACAAGCATAAACAAATACTGGGCTCCAACTTATGTGCTCACAATGTCGTGAGCATGGGTGGAGCACCAAGCTTCGCCAGCCAGTCAAATTGGCATGATGTTATAGGATTTCAAAATCAACACCCTAAAGGGTGTTTCCATAGCATCAGCTTCAGACACAGCTTCAAAATTACCATATTGAAGGGTGTAAAAACTGCTGTTCACTTTTGAATCTAACTCTGGTTCGGAGTAATTGAACGGTTACAGGATGTCCGGTTAGAACACCAGGGTGTACTTGTAGATGATTTATTGTGTGTGGTTCTGTAAACATAAAGCAATATACAAAATATAAATAAACATAAATGTACAAATCACAGATGTATAAACAGTACTAGATATATAAAGCAGTACTTAAATACTGGTTATAAATATAAGCAGCATGGTAAAAGGCATGAGAACTAGTCATAAAGCAAATATTATATATCCAAATTATTATGCTACCACACTACATGCCTAGCGCACAAAGTGTTAACAGCGCATGCGTCCATAATGCGTTATAATGCAGATATAACATTAAATAATGTACAGATAAATAACATGGGAGGATCATATGACATTTAGATAGAATAATGTGCAAACATAATTATCAATGTAAACATTTAGACGGAATGCCGCTATAGCGATCTTTAATCTCTCATAAACGTATTATGCAACAAAATATGCAAATGTACTTACAATTAGTTGCACGCACACATATAATCCACAATTTCATTAGCTGGCAACACTTCTGACTAATTTAACCATTATTTACTATTAACAAGCACATCTACACATCCTTTATCCTTCACATCTTCTTTTCCAACTCCTCAGAAAGTTTTGCAACAGTCCAAATCACGAACAGAGGCGGGGGAGTTTGGAAGAGTCCATTTCTGAAGGGAGGCCTTTTTTTTTTACAAAGGGTAAAAGTTAAAATTCAGTTTTGAATATTGATTTCTTCGCAGAAATCTGAGGCATAAAATTATAATGAGGGACGAATTAAATTACATTAATCAATTGTGGAAGTGTAGTAACTTAAGTAGTGTTTATGATAATCAGTCGGCTGAATGATAAGCTGCTAGGCTAACCACTTAGCTTGAGAGGTAACTGAGAAATGCATGAAGGAATTTGACAATTAAGTGCTTTAGTTATATAATGCAATATGTGACATATTTAATGTTGTATTAAACGACATAATTGCTTTGGGGTCTTAAAAGGAGAGCACACTGCATGAACCAGGAGCAATATGCGGTTTCGAATTTCACATGTGAAGAGGTCGTTAACAAAGGAACACCAGCAAAACAAAAAACGAGTAAAGGAGAAACAAAACAACTTTATTTTAATAAAACAACTATTTTTACCTTTTAGTGTTGGGTAAATTACTCAAAATAAGTAATCCACTACAAACTACTTATCTATAAAAGTAATCAGATTACTTTACAGATTACTTCATCTAAAAATAATAATTTAAGTAACTTTTGAAAATACTTTTCCAAGAAAAGATTTTTAATGCTCAAATGAAAAATGTCTATATTTCCTCATTGATTGTCGCACAGCAGATGTACATATGAATTACATATACAGTACATATTACTTCAGCGCAAGTAATGTACTTAAAATAATTACTTTAATAGAAAGTCAGTAACTGTAATCTGATTACAAGACTTAAAAATGTAATGTGTTACGTTACTTTTTGTCTAAACAAGTAATTTGCTGTAACTAATTACTTTGTAATCAGATACTGTACACCGAACACTGGTCAACAGTGTAATCACGACAAAATCAGCCATAAAATTTAAATAAAGATGCATTTTAAATCACAAGTTTTATTGTATTTATATCTTGAGAATTTCCCCACAAACAGATGTTGGATTAAAAGGAAGGAAATCTTCATCTGGAGTTTTCTGGGACCTGTTTGCGTCATTCTAGCAGTAAGTTAAACATTTATTCACATAAACTGTTTTACCAAAAGGAAAAGAAGGTGATTAATTATTGGTTGTTCACTTTGCAGTTAAATATGATTCTCTTCATCAGCATCATCGTCAGTTTGAACTCAACTCTCAAAAAACTGAACGCTGGAGTTTCACAGATGAAACAAACCAAGTAACAAATATTCTGATTCAAACACATTATAGAAAAGAACAAATGGGCAGTGTTAGGAATATTCTAGATCTTAGTCGCGATCACCGATTCCCCCGGTCCCGTGTTACTATGCCGTGCCCAGTCAAGTGCAGTCGTGAGTCTGAGTCTCTGTAGACTTCGCGAAGGAAGTAGAAAGAACAACACCACACAGTTGGTCCGTGTCCAATCTACTCAACTTTATTGTAGGAAGCATGTGGTTTATATATTCTTCATGAGACAGAAAACAGCCAATAATAAAGCAACAGCAATCTTATAATTAAGGGGGAGAACGGGCATCCTGAAAGAGGATGCTCAACCAAGGCCATATACGGAGGCCATTAGACATTCAGTTACTTGTCCACGTGTGTACCCGCGAGGACAAGTATGACCTATTCAACTTACAAAATTAGTATGCATTGTGAAGTGTGGAACATTACCTTCACACATACAGAGAAAAGGCGCTAAACATAGACACACTAATATACAGAGCAGAACATCATGTTCATTTCATGTTTCTTACACTGCCTCCTTTGATCATAAAATGATCACGATAAGGGTTCTGCTCTACATATATCTCACTCTGCTCCATCTCTACGCAGCTCCTGATACGATCCAAAATCCGCCAGGGTCATCGTGTGCTGATGAGCTGGTTCGTGTGCATGAACCAGGGTGCTGAGAACCCTCATAGGCTGATAAGTCGGTTCAGGTGCACGGACCACGGTACTGATGGAGCTGGAGATCATTCGTTTAATTAGAGACATTAAATAGGGCCAAAAGCATGCAAGTATAGCGAGTATCACAAATATAATGATTACCATCAATGCAGCATGTTCAAACTTATACATCATGGTCCAAAACCATGGGAAGAAATCATACTCCCCATTGACGCGTTTTTGTGATCTATTTACCATTTCCGGGATGTATGTGCAACATGATTCACCTACCATAACGCATACTCCTCCTTGGGCTGCCGTGAGCTGATCCAGGACCATCCGGTTCTGCATAGCCATCAGGCGCAGCCCGCGGAGCTCTTATTTTATACCTCCTAATACCCTCTCTGTTACATTCATAAAAGATACTAAATCAAACCTGTTCATCTCAACCTGATTCATAACACTTGCTACGCCAATGGGGGCAAATAATGAGTGGAAAAACTTGTCCACCCTGCTCCAGGTTCTTTGGTCCTCTGGAGTATAGTTCGGCTGGGTTAGAGTGGATGATGGTGACCTCTTCGCTCGATGATGCTTAATGTTGCTATCTTGTCGTGTGATTAAAGGTTGCTTCTCCCATGCTGGGTTACACTTTTCACAGCTTGTCGAATGTCCCACTAAGCGATACAGGAGTGTTTCGGGTCTGTTCCTATGCCTTCTTCTTGCTTGGGGTATCAATATGCCCCACATATATCGTGGTTCTTCAGGACCTGGGGTTTCTGCGTTGTGCTTGCCACTGACGCTGCGTGTTCAGCTCCTCCAGTGGGGTCGCACTCAACAGTCACCTTTCAGTCCCACTCCCAGTCCCTCCTCGGGTGCTGGCTTAACCCGCGATGCGTGTATCCACTGGGGCTGCAAGTCGGTCAGTACTGCGGTTCTGGTTACTGCGATGACTGTTGTCGGACCCTGGTACCTGGGCTCCCCAGCCTTGGTTGGTTTCAACCTGAGAACGAGGACCGTTCAATGTTTTCACTAAGGAGTCCACATATTCCTCAATCACCAACTCCATGTCACCTGTGGAGAGAGAGAGACCAGCGCGACCTTTGACCCAGGGGGTCGGGATAGGCCTACCCATTAGTATCTCAAAAGGAAAAGTTTAGTTACACTTGATGGTGTCATTCGGTTTTGGGCAGGGCCAGATGACCCTGCCTGTCTCTTAACAAATTACTCTGATCCGGTTTCACTTCATTCAAGGCCCAATGTTGAATATCAGATTCGGATGTGTTTGCCTGTAAAAGTTTTACGTCAATATATTTTACTAAAGTTTTCTGCATCATAGAAACAGTTTCTTCAGCTTGATTTAGATCTGGTCTTATCACGACTTCCTTTGAAGCCATCTTTGCTACTTAATCAGCCAATATGTTTCCTCTCACCTCCACTGTCATGTGGCCTGCGACCTTTATGACAGCTAATTTCGTTGGCAGTTGTGCTACTCTGAGTAATTCTGCAACTAGGACTTTGTGATATGGGCTTTCCTTCTGCTGTCGTGAAATCCCTCTCTTCACCCCATATGCATATTTTGAGTCTGTGTACATGTTAATGGGTATTCCTTTTGCCAATTGTCATGCTTTAACTAATGCAAATAGTTCAGCGGCCTGTGCCGATTTTTATGGGAGGGAGTAGGCCTCAATGATTTGATTAGGAAGTTTAGTTACAGTGTAGCCGCACCAGTATACGGAATCATTTAGCTTCAATACAGGACCCATGTACCGATGTACTGATGGTCCCCCTCCTCCAGGGCAGATGATGAAACATCTGGCCTGCAGGAAGTCTATATGGTCTAGACTGTCATGAGTCTACACATTTGTTAAGCAATTTGTGTAAGAAGATTTTCGAACGTGTATCACAGAGGTCGACTTAATGGTTAGATTAGCCTTTGCCAATAAAATTGCTTCCTAGCCTGAGCAACATTGAGCGGTCATGTGTTGGATGGTAATGTTATGCTTTATGGCACCTACCTGGTGAGATGTGTGCACAATGAGCGGAACAATACGCTTTGCATCTTGCACCATCAATGCTGCAACAGCCACGGCTCGCAGACACACAGGGAAGCCTTTGGTGACCGCTGTAGGTGCCGCCATGGGATTGTGCAAGGATCGCTGCTGCTGTTCCTGCCGCCTTGTGCACGAAAAGGTGGAATGTTTCACCACCGTTGGGTAAGCCCAGAGCTGGTGGGGAACTAAGGCTGCTCCGGAGATGCTTAAAAGCCATGTCCATCTCAGCTGTCCACTTAATGGGTTCTTCAGCCCCTGAGAGTGTGGCTTCTCTCAGAATCTTGTCATTTAGAGAGCAGTTCAGTTCGGAACACCAAGTTCAGTTTGGAACGGTACCCAAGCTCTTTTGCAGTTTGTGACTGAGATAGTGATCTTTCAGTCTCCCATTGCAGTTTCTCTTTGGATGCTTTGAAGCCAGCCGTGCAGGATCCAGTGTCGGGGCCGGAAACTAGAATGTCGTCTGCATATTTTAGCAAAAAAGTCTGTTATGGAAGCTTTGTGTGTCTTTCAGCGAGGTGTGCACTACAGCGGAGAATACAGCAGGCGAGTCTCGAACGCAACTGGTCTGTCAGACGGCACCAAGTGTCTGTAGGTCCCCCGTGTGTGAATGCGAACAGAGGCTGTGTGGCATGAGATAAAAAGACAGAACACTAATCGATTAAAGTAAAATGAGTGTAATCTCTATTGAATTTATAGTTGTACACACATCAGGCACCAGCGGTGAGAGTGAAATGATTAAATCGTTAATCTTTCTCAGATCTTGAGTTAGACGCCAAGTGCCATTGGCCTTCTTTTATAGGATAAAATTGGAGTGTTATATGGAGAGTTTATAATACCTTTACACAGACATTGTTGTATTATGGGACCTATACCTTCCTCCTTTTCCTTGGATAGTGGGTATTGTTTTGCAGTATACTGACATGTCAGAGCGGTTTTGCAACATGTGGTCTGATATCATTGAGGCCTGCTTCGTCTTTGTTGGCGACCCATAGTGCCTGGTTGACATTTGGCAGTTCTGTTTTTGCTGCTGAGGATTCAGCAGATGTGAAACTGCATACATCACCACAACATCCTGTATACACAGACTGACAATATACTGAGGGAAACAGCAATTATAATGAGTTAGAATCCAAATTGTTATTTTTTCTATGCATTGGATCACAGACCAGCAGGCAGAATGGTTTGCAGAGTCAGGCAAAATTACAAAATCATGCATTTTAAGCAAGTTTGTGTTATCCAGAGATGTTACGGGTAATTTTGGTGTCATATGACACTTCACAGGAATACCATAAATTCCCACAGAGTTTAGAGTGCGTCCCGTAAAAGAGCTCTTATAGTAATGTGCTGTTAATTAATTTTTAGATGCGCCCGTATCGATGATAAAGGTATGCGGTTTACACATGAATTGATCTAATTCATTTTTTCCTTAATTTTTTCTTTCTATGGCTGATCAAACTTCTTTATCCAACAAAGGCACTTTATCAATTAATATCAATTCAGTTATTCCTGGAGATAAGCTTTTGGACAGTATGAATCTATAATCATATCCAGTCAATTGACTGTAAATCGTAAATTTCTTTAAAATATTCACGTATTGTAGAAGATGCTTAAGTGGGTCGGGTAATTTCTTTTTTTCCTTTTTTTTTCCCAGTGCCTTTGTCTTAGTTAGTGGAATGATTATTACAGTTAACATTTTCATCAGTGGTATGCAGTATTAAACATAATTACAATAGGAATGTCATGATCGCAATCACAATTTTATGGTCCTGTACAGTACTATTATGCCTATGCTATAATAGTGTTAATTCAAAAGTAATTCCACTTCTGTAATTTTATGGCTGAGTCACAATCGATGGTATTTTGTATTGGGTATTAATTGTAATGGGTCAATAGGTGTTTATTCCTTTCAGACCGTCTATCCTTTTATCATGCGTATTGGCATTGTGTTGAAAACCAGGGGCCCTCTGATCTGCAACCATGCCAATTTATGGTTCTATTTATCTAATGGAAATGTTGTTACTTGAATGCCAAGTTGTACTTGCATTTTATCAATTTGAACCATCGAGGTGTGACTGTAACCATGCAGATATCCCATTTATGTATCAGAGCTTACATAACACCACAATATTACCGTGTTAGTAAAATAAGGTATAACATTCTAAGGTATGGTTCTGTATTATACCCTTGATTATTCCTGTACATGAAACCGTTGGGTGTTTCCCCTGGGAGTGGGCGACTTAATTTGTCACCCATTCTCGTTCTTAGTAAACTCTTTTAATTATTTTGTTTGTCGTGAAATACTTTTAAACTCAATGTCTATTTGTCTAGGGTATTTGTCAAATACGTTTAAACAGTTCTAAATTCTTTCGGATCAACCCACAAAAAGATAGTTTCAAAAGCTATTGTAAAAAGGGGAACTTTGTCACCAGACAGCTTTCATGCACGATATTCATTCAACACATGAAAGACCAGTTCTTTTATTAGACAACATGTATTCATTCATACTGTCCCTGTATGTACAGGGCTCATCAGGCACTTCACACGTATAGACACAGATTCTTTCACAAGTATAACACAGATAATGTGATAAGTATATGACAAAGATGCCACCCAATAAAAAAAAACAATCAAATAGCATATAAACACATAATCCAATAGCATATAATTTTTCAAACAGTAATATATCATCATATACTTCTCCAAACACACAGTTCTAACGCCTGCTGGACTGGGCACATAAGAGTACGGTTTGCTATATACGCATTGTGTTTATTTGAGAAGAAAAAATTCAGTTTTGTAATTAAATTAAAAAAAAAAAAAAAAAAAAAATTATTATTTTTTTTAAGTGAAAAATTTTAAGATAAAACGATGATTTATCTTTGATTGACGTGCATTTGGTCAAAATTGGAGTGATCAGTTCCCTTTCTGCAGTGCTGCAGAGCTATCAGCTTCCCTCGCAGGGAGTACACCAAATGCACACACTATACGGTTCAGAGATACCCCAACAAACAGGCCAACATAAAGTCATCAAAATTAGACCTTACCTTGTTTGTGAGGTATCCCGGACGAGCCCCCAAACTGTTAGGAATATTCTAGATCTTAGTCGCGATCACCGATTCCCCCGGTCCCGTGTTACTATGCCGTGCCCAGTCAAGTGCAGTCGTGAGTCTGAGTCTCTGTAGACTTCGCGAAGGAAGTAGAAAGAACAACACCACACAGTTGGTCCGTGTCCAATCTACTCAACTTTATTGTAGGAAGCATGTGGTTTATATATTCTTCATGAGACAGAAAACAGCCAATAATAAAGCAACAGCAATCTTATAATTAAGGGGGAGAACGGGCATCCTGAAAGAGGATGCTCAACCAAGGCCATATACGGAGGCCATTAGACATTCAGTTACTTGTCCACGTGTGTACCCGCGAGGACAAGTATGACCTATTCAACTTACAAAATTAGTATGCATTGTGAAGTGTGGAACATTACCTTCACACATACAGAGAAAAGGCGCTAAACATAGACACACTAATATACAGAGCAGAACATCATGTTCATTTCATGTTTCTTACAGGCAGTAACGTCTCATTCAGACTCTTTCTTTCTCTGCAGGATTATGGTGTTTAAAACACTGTCCCAGTTTGTGGTTCTCGGTTGCCCCTGGATTCTGGGTTTCTTCACTAATAGCAGTAAAGTGCTGGAGATTCTCTTCCTGATCTTGAACTCTCAGCAAGGAACCTTCATCTTCCTCATCCACTGTGTCCTTAATGATGAGGTCAGCCTTCTTTTACTTTATTAGTAGGGGAACAGTACTTATGAGGGTGTATTACACATGTTTGCTTTGATATTAACCAACTTATATTACGTCAT
>JAVLUX010000006.1:2137500-2212500 GCA_032164185.1 Moxostoma hubbsi
TACATTTAAATTCAGCATGTTTTTTCTTTGATATGTCGTAACATATGTTACATTTTTTACTGTTCAGAGTCCCAGAATTTCATTTTCATTTCACAAATAGGTTGCCATAGCTAATAAGAACAAGCCTTTGTTCCTCCTTATTCTTCCTGTCTGGTCTGCAAGACTTTTCTCAGGTCATGAATGTGCAAATCGATGGAATGAGAAGCAAATAGTCCTTCACTTGCTTGCCTGAGTCAAATGAGCCAACCCAGAAGTCTATACGATGATCTGGTGCAGAGATATATGTTTTCTTTCTTGGTTGCTAGGATGAGCTCATTTGGTTTCTAGGCAGTTGCCAGGGTGATACTAACAAGGCTGTGTGCTGGTGTTCAGAGTATCAGTGCAGCACAACGATCACCAAAGGAAAATTGTCCACAAGTTTTAATGTATGAAAATCTGCAATATCTGCTGGTTTTGGTTAATATGTCCTTACTCCTGAAAGGGGCTTTAAAAAGTCAGACCGGGATTCCTAAATTGCACAGTCAGCCAGAACTGTCCTAGGCGGGTCGGTGCTGATTTGGCAGCAGGTGGAGGGCCAACAGTACTAATTATTATTATTATTACGTCCAGATATATCAAATATAAAATGACTTTGAAATAAATTCCTGTTGCACTCTTCCCCACTCCTGTTTTTCCCAGCAGTGCAATCCTGAGACCTGCATGACACATCGGGAGAAATCAGGATCCAGTCAGAGGAGGATTTTGTTGAAACATGCAGCCCAGTTTTGTACCACTGACAAATATTAATATGTTGTTATTAGTACATCATTACATTAGCTCTTGTTTATAAACCTTAATGAAGTTTAAATTAAAAGGATTTCTCTGTCTTCTGCTGTACTTTCCTCCGTCTGAATTGAGTGACATAGAGTGAAAGTGTTTCGACTATGAATGGGACACAATCATGTGACTTAATATGTATAATATGCTTCTTCACTGAAAAGTTGGGAATGTATCACTGAAGTGAATTTGTGCTGTTGTTTTCCAAACTGTCTTTATCATTCCAAGCCAGCAGTGTGAGTGTCAGACACAGGGATTGCACATTTAATGAACACAATACAATCTACAGTGTTGCTAAGCAACCACAGGGTGGCGCCATGATGATTCAGATTGCTGCTGGACTGTTTTTCTCCATAATAACTGTATATATATATATATGCAATCTTTACAAATGTAACATGCTTTAAATATCACAATATCTGCTGAATCCTGGAACACTTCCACTTAAAAAACAGAAAAGGTGGATACGTTCAATAAATTATACAAGTTCAATAAAATTATAATTTTTTTTTTATTTTAACATTAACTTTAGAGCATTACTGATGTAAAAAAAAATAAAAATAAAAAAATAATAAAAGATTGGACATTTTTTTATCAAATGTTTTTTCTCAAAATATTTTATTCCACTCTCAATTTTGTTGTTGTTGTTGTTGTCTCTTAGGGAAAACAAGTATTTTTTTATAGAATTCATTTTTTGAGATAAAAACTTTTTGGGAGAGAGAGCAAGAGAGAGATAAAAATGTTTTTTTAGAGAATTATTAAAAAAAAATTGTGGAAAACTGTGAGTTTATATATATATATATACACTACCGTTCAAAAGTTTGGGGTCACATTGAAATGTCCTTATTTTTGAAGGAAAAGCACTGTACTTTTCAATGAAGACAACTTTAAACTAGTCTTAACTTTGAAGAAATACACTCTATACATTGCTAATGTGGTAAATGACTATTCTAGCTGCAAATGTCTGGTTTTTGGTGCAATATGTACATAGGTGTATAGAGGCCCATTTCCAGCAACTATCACTCCAGTGTTCTAATGGTACAATGTGTTTGCTCATTGGCTCAGAAGGCTAATTGATGATTAGAAAACCCTTGTGCAATCATGTTCACACATCTGAAAACAGTTTAGGTCGTTACAGAAGCTACAAAACTGACCTTCCTTTGAGCAGATTGAGTTTCTGGAGCATCACATTTGTGGGGTCAATTAAACGCTCAAAATGGCCAGAAAAAGAGAACTTTCATCTGAAACTCGACAGTCTATTCTTGTCCTTAGAAATGAAGGCTATTCCATGCGAGACATTGCTAAGAAATTGAAGATTTCCTACAACGGTGTGTACTACTCCCTTCAGAGGACAGCACAAACAGGCTCTAACCAGAGTAGAAAAAGAAGTGGGAGGCCGCGTTGCACAACTGAGCAAGAAGATAAGTACATTAGAGTCTCTAGTTTGAGAAACAGACGCCTCACAGGTCCCCAACTGGCATCTTCATTAAATAGTACCCGCAAAACACCAGTGTCAACATGTACAGTGAAGAGGCGGCTGCGGGATTCTGGGCTTCAGGGCAGAGTGGCAAAGAAAAAGCCATATCTGAGACTGGCCAATAAAAGAAAAAGATTAAGATGGGCAAAAGAACACAGACATTGGACAGAGGAAGACTGGAAAAAAGTGTTGTGGACAGATGAATCCAAGTTTGAGGTGTTTGGATCACAAAGAAGAACGTTTGTGAGACGCAGAACAAATGAAAAGATGCTGGAAGAATGCCTGACGCCATCTGTTAAGCATGTTGGAGGTAATATAATGGTCTGGGGTTGCTTTGGTGCTGGTAAGGTGGGAGATTTGTACAGGGTAAAAGGGATTCTGAATAAGGAAGGCTATCACTCCATTTTGCAACGCCATGCCATACCCAGTGGACAGCGCTTGATTGGAGCCAATTTCATCCTACAACAGGACAATGACCCTAAACACACCTCCAAATTGTGCAAGAACTATTTAGAGCAGAAGCAGGCAGCTGGTATTCTATCGGTAATGGAGTGGCCAGCGCAGTCACCAGATCTGAACCCCATTGAGCTGTTGTGGGAGCAGCTTGACCGTATGGTACGCAAGAAGTGCCCATCCAACCAATCCAACTTGTGGGAGCTGCTTCTGGAAGCGTGGGGTGCAATTTCTCCAGATTACCTCAACAAATTAACAGCTAGAATGCCAAAGGTCTGCAATGCTGTAATTGCTGCAAATGGAGGATTCTTTGACGAAAGCAAAGTTTGATGTAAAAAAAATCTTATTTCAAATACAAATCATTATTTCTAACCTTGTCAATGTCTTGACTCTATTTTCTATTCATTTCACAACGTATGGTGGTGAATAAGTGTGACTTTTCAGGAAAACACAAAATTGTTTGGGTGACCCCAAACTTTTGAACGGTAGTGTATATATATATATATATATAGCACATGGGCTCAGGAAGGCACTAGACACCTTAAAAAAAATTCACGCACATAAAATCTTGTTTTCTCATGATCATGACTTCTTTTTCACGAGATCACGACATAAGTGTCCATAATCAGTTATCCCTGTGGGAAAAATGCAAATGAGCTTGGCAGCACACACCTGAACTCGTTCCTGATCCAGTATTACCAAGCAATGTAATCCTCAAATCTACATGATGCAGAGAATCAGAGTGAGAAACTGACATTTACAGTATCCATGTCACACATGTTACACATTAATAATGAATACACCTCAGAATTCAATTGCACGTGACCCAGCTAATTAGCGCATTGCATGCACCGTTTCACCAGTCCAACTTCATGGACATGCCCTCTGACTTATGGGACATCGCTGTGCTTAGCGATAGCACTCTTAAAATAGCAGCCTATTTATTTCAGTGGGTCCTCGCTCCCGAGTTGTCAAATACTCAGGCTTGTGCAAAGAGCAGTGCACGTCACAAAGCAGATGCCACAGGTGCCCTTTAGCATCTTCATAACGACGTGGATGGTAACCCCATTGCTTACAATGAGAACCTTTAATGTCAACACATGGACAGCAAGGGTATCAAAACACCTATGATACCAACATCTAGAATTAGTCTGATAATTAACATGTTTGGTCAAATAAATTCCTGTTGACCTTCACGTTGTGTTTCCATTATTGCTTGAAGTTATTGCTTATAATCCTTCATCTCATTCTCCTGCTTGTTGGACTGCTATAAGAGTGAAAGTGAAAGTGTTTAAGCTCCCAAATTCCTAGCACACTGAATGAACAACACCTGGAGAAACACCATTGTCTGTCAGTTAACCCTTCTAGCCAGCAACCGCACTGTTTATACTGTGTGTACTGTTTACATGAGTCCCTGCACCGTGCCTGTACCAACAGTGTGGTTAGGTCAATGTACAATGACTTTGGAAATACAACCCATAGTAAGTGTGGCTAGCTAAACTACGGAAGCCTGTTTTGTCCATGGTTTTTTTCTTGTGATCACTACATCATTTTCTCATAATCTCAACATAACAAAAGCTGTTTTTTCATGATCATGGCTTAATTTCATTTCTGCAACTACTTCAAAGAGTTCTCATCAAAAAAATCCTCCACGTGCAGCGATGACAGATTTACAGATCCTTGTTATTCTAGCGGTCAGTTTGTCCAGATACTCAGGTGACCTTTCACCCCACACTTCCTGTAGAACTTGACCTTTCACCCCACACTTCCTGTAGAACTTGACCTTTCACCCCACACTTCCTGTAGCACTTGACCTTTCACCCCACACTTCCTGTAGAACTTGACCTTTCACCACACGCTTCCTGTAGAACTTGACCTTTCACCCCACACTTCCTGTAGCACTTGACCTTTCACCCCACACTTCCTCTAGCACTTGACCTTTCACCCCACACTTCCTCTAGCACTTGACCTTTCACCCCACACTTCCTCTAGCACTTGACCTTTCACCTACTTTTGGCCGCCGGTGTATATCTATATATACTGTATATACATTTACTAATCATTCCGTGATGTCTATATTTTTGCTGTTGTTTTTTCTTTTCTTAGTTTATTTGTCTTTTGGATTAACTTGACGTTTGTCAATGAAAGCATATAATCTGGGCATTTCTTAAACTATTCAGTGTCACTAATTCTGTGATTGTGCATATACATGAATCTACACATGTCTACATCTAAATCATATTTTTACTATCTATACTATGAAAAGCAGGCGGTCCTGGATGTTCTGGCTTGCTGCCAGATGGTAGGTACGGGTGATAGATTAGATAGAGCATGCAAATAAACAGAGGCAGCAAGCCAGAACATCCAGGACCTCCTGCTTTTCATAGTGAAGCACACACATAGAAATGCAGAGGACAACTCATCCAAAGGTGACAGCTGAAATGTATTGAGAGTTACAGAAAGACCCACGTCAGTCTAAGAAAACCCCAGAACAAAAAACATGTGCAGGTTTATTTTAGTAGAGCTAAACTGATGTTGTAATATTACCACAGTGGGCCTCACATGGCTATGAACAGAGCTAAATGCCAAAGTTTTCATTCAGTTCATCAGGTCTGCAGTGAATATAGTGTCCATAGTGAGGATGACCAGCCGGCAGACGGGGCGCAAGGTACACCCCTCCCAAGGGAAAAGGGGAGTCATGCCGGGGGCTCCCTGGCCTGAGCCAATGCCGGAAGTGTAGAGTGAAGGAGGGCCGGGCTGGAGTGATGCACGTTCGGAACCAATCGGCTTGATGGGGCACACACACACACACACACACACACACACACACACACACACAAACACACACACACACACACACACACACACACACTCACTCACACACACAAACTCACACACGCACACGCACACACACACACACACACTCACTCACACACACACACTCACTCACACACACAAACTCACACGCACACACACACAGAAATGTAACCGAGAAGTCTTTTGTTTATGGACAAATATGAAGAGAAACAGAAATGTGTCCACTAAACAGTACGTATGAATGCATGCTTAACTAAGGTGAATTGGATATGTATTATTATTATATGTGTCAATGTCATTTTGTGTGCATAAACCCACATATAATTGGATTAGATATACCAGATAGCTGTAGCACGCACTGTAGCCCGGCACCTTACAACTTTTAGGGACTTTTGGGACATTTTTGGTGGAATTCTCTAAACCAGTGGTTCCCAACCTTGTTTCTGGAGAAATCGAGTTTGATTGACGAGAGAGATCAACAGCGAATGGCCAAACTGGTTCAAGCTGACAGAAAGGCTACGATAACCCGTCTGTACAATTGTGTTGCGCGGCATCTCAGAATGCACAAAAAAGTCAAACCTTGAGGAGGATGGGCAACAACAGGAGACCACATTGGGCACTTTATTAGGACCATAGTGTTCATTATAAAGTGCACAGTGAGTGTGTATACAATGCTGTTATTGCTCATGTTAATCAGTGTGGACCGTATGTTCTCTTGGACGGGGTGGGTGCGTGACTGCATGTGCCGGCAAACTCTTTGCACAACAACAAAGAGGTAGTGAATCTCTGTAGGGCAGGCATTTCATCAAAGGGGCAGGGGCTTAAGCTTTTAACGGGCACAATGCCTTCTTATTGAATTACCCTTTGTATTTAGTTTGAACAACAGTGCATTGATGGTTGTGTTGTCCAACAATTTAGTCCTTAGTGTGGTAAGATCTTCTTTCTGGTGGGTACTGTCTGTCTTTCTCTCTCGTTCTTTGGACTGATCCATTCCACCCTTCCTCTTCAATCACATTATCTTGGTGTTTTGTGTCACTCTCTTGGTTTATTGCATTCTTCAGCTGTCTTCTATCGTTGTCTTTTTGACTTTTGTTCCTCTGATCCTCTTATCTCTTCCTTGCCTCCTCTCTGACCTTCCTGCAACTCTTCTGAGTGTGATATTCTCTTCCGTTCATCCTCAAGGTTGTATCCATATTCCTGCAGTGGCTATTAAATCCTTCCATTTCTTTTTCTCTTTGATGTCCTGCTGTGGAAAATGAGATGGTGTGGTGTTACTGAAGACAAGAATGACACAAATGCACAAAGAAATTGGAAAATACAAAACCAAGTGCCACTGAGTAAATAAACCAAACCATCCTAAGTGGCTGAATTAAGACATAAAACAGACATGGAACACGTACATGTCAGGGCTCCACAACAAAGGGAAAAAACCCCAAAACTAAGGGTAGAACCCTGACAGTACCCCCTCTCAAAGGGTGGAGACCAGACGTCACCAAAACTAGACAGAAAATAAAAACATGATAAACAAAAGGGAGGGAGGGGGCCAAACAGAAAAGTCCAGGGTGGAGCCAATGGAACAGACCAGGACGGAGCAGTGGGGGGGGGGGGGGGGGGGGGGGGGTGAAGACCAAAGATGTAGCTGCATGTTAGGGATGGAGGAGGGTCCAGGAAGGGGGCAGGTGCACTGGGTGGAGGCTTGAGCAAGGGGCAGGGTCCAGCGGCCTGGGCGGGGCGATCTGTCTGGCAGCCTGACAGGCAGGTAAAGATACGGTGCGGGGTCTGGCTACGGGAGGAGGGTCCAGGTAGGGGGTGGGGTCCAGCAGCCAGGGAGGTGGCTTGAGGAAGGGGGTGGGGTCTGGTGGCCTAAGAGGAGGGTTCAGGTAGGCGGTGTGGGATAAAACAGTCCATGGTGACAAACACGTTGACTGGCTGGGCTGGAACAGGGGAACTGACTGATAGAGACAAAACAGGGAACATAAATACAGCAAGCATTTCACAACAAACTGGCACCAGACAGAGCACAAAGGGACATCAAAATGTAGAGAAATCGGGAGGGTAATGAAGAAGGCAGGTGAAACTAATAAACTAATAATCACACAAGTATAAGGCAAATGAAAGGGAAGGGTACATCATTGTTTTGGTCGATGCTCGTGTCCTTATGGAGTGTGTGCGCAATCACGAGCATCATGTAGCTGCTGCAGTTCACTTAACAGCCACAGGTGTCACTAAAAACAAGCGCTTCTGAATCTTACATACTGCACCTATAAACAGTTTTTATTATTATTACTATTATGACAATCAATCCGAACAATTTTCCACAGGTTCCGTTTTACCTGAGGTTTTATCACTGTAAAAAGGCACAATTTGGGGTTCCTCAGCTGGCCCACTAGCAAAATCTCCCGGAGATCCTCCAGACACACTATTAGTTATCTTTGAAACTTACAGTCAGGTCTTGCAAACTATGTTCCAGCTGCTTGTTACACACTTCTGAGATAAGATATAACTCTTGACCTCTAGGACAAAACTGTTCAAAATAGGAGAACCCAATTTGATCAGACAAACGATCCTTCTCTATTTGAACTCTTCTCAACAGGTAGGTACCAAACTCACCATTACAGTATCGTTGATGAATGAAATGGGGGCATTCTAGTTTGGGCACATCACACTTCACTGCTTGGTTTCCAATTGTATTTGTCAGTTAATAGATTAATGTCATTTAAATGTATTATATGTGCAACTGATAAAGAACTAGACTTTGTTGTGGAGTGTTTTTAATTTCAATGAAACACATATACTGATCAGCTGTAAGCAGGACTGGACTGGTAATCTGGAATACTGGGCATTTTGTGGGTCGGCCGTGAAACGGGCCGAATGGGCCGCGATAAGCTGAAATGAGCCACTTGTTATGCAAAACGGCGCTGCAATATGCGGAAAAGGACAGCGAACATGCAGATAGGGGTCAGGAGCTTCAGTTAATGTTCATATCAACCATCAGAATGGGGAAAAATGTGATCTCAGTGATTTGGAGCGTGGCATTATTGTTGGATCCAGACAGGCTGGTTTGAGTATTTCTGGGATTTTCACACTCAACATTCTCTAGAATTTACACAGAATGGGGCAAAAAAACAAAAAACATCCAGTGAGCGGCAGTTCTGTGGATGGAAACACTTGTTGATGAGAGGTCAACAGAGAATGGTCAGACTGGTTTGAGATGACAGAAAGTCTTCGGTAACTCAGATAACCGCTCTGTACAATTGTAATGAGCAGCATCTCAAAATGAACAACATGTCGAATCTCGAGACGGATGGGCTACAACAGTGTAAGACCATGCTGGGCACTTTATTAGGACCATATTGATAATAAATATATCATATCATATAATAAAGTGCGGAGCCAGGTCGTGATTCTGAAACACACAGTCCCTAATTGGGCTGATTAGCCCGAGAGGGATAAGGGCCGACTGGAGACGGCAGCGCGACAGAGAGAGAGTTACGGGCAGCTGTCCGACACCTGTGTGTGTTTGTGTCTTTTTGATTCAGTTCTTCGTTAAACTATTATTTATGTTTTCAAGCTGGTTCTCGCCTCCTCCTTTCCATTAATCCATTTACAAATAGGTTTATTATTATACTTATCCAGGATATATATATATATTATTATTATTATTATTATTATTATTAATATATAGGATCCGCCACTGAAGGTTTATAGTGAGCATTAATATTGCTTTACTCAATCGAAACAAGATTGGATTTATATGGTTTTGTCAACCCAATCAATGCTGTAACACTTTGCAATACCAGCCACTGGAGACTTGAAGTTTTTCATTTCTTTTATGAACTACAGAGGAAGAATTGCACAAATGCCCCTTTTCAAATTCATGAAAATTAAAATGTGTTACAAGTAAATACTGTATAAACAAGACACAAACAGTGTGTGCAAAGTTATTTCATAGCAAACACAAAACACATGTCTCACATTAGTGTATGTTTCCAGATTGTTTTGTTTTTTGGTAACACATTCATAACATTCGAGGTTCTGTTTTAATAAACACAAACGACTGTTCCCAGAATACTGCAGCCAGGATTTGTGTGACAACCTAAAATGACTTAAACAGAACATCCTGTTATGGGTTGTTTTAGGTTTTATTTTTTATAACCACAAACTAACATTCCCAGAATGTTGCATGGATGTTTTTGTGTGACAATCAGGGTTGGGAGGGTTACTTTTGAAATGTAGTCCACTACAGATTACAGATTACATGCTGTAAAATGTAACTTGTAACATATTCTGTTAGATTACTCAAGGTCAGTAATGTAATCTAAATACTTTGGATTACTTATTCAGCACTGGTAGATTTTTGTCCTAATATCAAAGTTTTTACTAGAATAAAAGAAATTATGATCCAAAGTGAATTTTCTTGATAATAAATATGATGGTGTCTGGTCACATGTCCATGTATAATGGCTAGAAATAGCATTTTAGCTTAGCGTAAAGCTAACAATTTACACAAGGCTTGTTTCTATTTCTTCTGCTCCAAACTTCAATCGTACTTCTCTGTCTGCTCGTATGAATGTCACACATCATAAGAAAGTGTTTCACCGCTGTTCAAATGCACTTTGGATCATTTATATTTATAAATGTTTTCCATCTGAAAGGACTAAATATTAAATGAATCAAATGACAAAAAATGCAAAATAATCTCTTTAATCTCCAAATGGTGGAATACAGTTACTAATATTTTGTTTTTTAATCCCATTACATGTATCCTGTTACTCCCCGAACCTGGTGACAACCTAAAAAATACTATTTATAACATTCTGTAACAGTTATAGTTTAGTCAAAACCGTTCCAGAGAAGTTGATAGACAACAATCACTGACATTAGAGCAGAACAGCATCCAAGTGCATTAGATTTGAACATTATAATGAGCAGATGTAAAAATCATATATATATTGAATATTGCACTTGGATTCAGAGCTCTCACAATATTTAGAATAGATTTAGCATATGGTTATAGCATGGAGCACTTTACTAAAATAGGGTCCCAAGACTGCTATTTCATCATCTCTTCCAGCTTTCTCCTAACTGCTTGTGTCATTATTGTCATTACAGCTTTGCTTATATCTGATTTTAAAAAGGTAGTTGTTGCTCCTACAACTGCAGCTGCTCCTACATTTCCTACAACTGCACCTCCCAACGCTGCTCCTCCTAATGCTACTAGTGCCATTTTTCCAACGTTTGTTGCTTTTTGTTTTATATTCTCTCGCTCCATAATTTTCTGGGCTTCTTTATACATATCATTGGTGTAGTGCGTTCCTGCATAATTCTCCACCATTTTGTCAATTTTTGTCAGCAGTTCTGTGACCTGATCTCGATTATCTTTGTCCGCATTGTTGAATGAGTGATATCTGCCTCCACAGCTGTTAACCAGTGCCTGGAGGTTTCCACTTAGTCTTAGAAACACAGATAAATCTCTATCCCGCAGTTGTTCGGTATGAGTGAAAAGAATGATGGTGTAGTTTACAGTATCTTTTCCAAAGTTCTCCATTATCCATTTCACCGCGTTCTTCTCTTCATCAGTGAATCTCACGTCCGCTCTGACCACCAACAGGAACGCGTGAGGACCAGGAGCAGACATGCAGACACACTTCACTATTTCAGCCTTTACCTGCTCTTCGGGCTTTGATGTATCAAAAACCCCCGGAGTATCGATGATTGAGATGGTCCTGTCAGCTTGCACTTTATTGAATACTTCGCAGGATTTAGTGAGCGACTCAGCTGAATAAACAGATTCAAATATGTCTCTGCCCAGTATGGTGTTTCCTGTTGCACTCTTTCCTGTTCCTGTCTTACCCAGCAGCACAATCCTCAGATCTGACAGCAAATGGAAGATGTGTTAATTTTAACATTGATTATGCAACAGTTTTGCATGTGTAAGTACATTTTCTTTTAAGGTTGTTTTTGTCTTTCACATGGCCTTCATAAAATGCCATTTCGGGTATATTGCAATTTCGTGCAAATTCAATGAACAGTTGCGCCAGTTGAGATGGTTTGTGGTATTTCAGTGCAAAACCGATAAGCTGCATCCTCAACAATCCATCAGCAAGACCAGAAGTAATGAAATAACCAGCGCTTTGACTAGCTGCAATTCATTCTTACTGTGTCGCCTGGCCAAAAATAATTTGCCCTTTGGATTTAAATAAACAGATCCTTTTCTGTTAGACTCCTTAAGAGTCTATGATTGGATCATTATTTTAGTGATTTATATGTTTCAGATGGCATCAATCCTTGTAACACTGATAACCCTGAAACAATCATGTCGTAAGACGTATCCCGCGGTCATGGAAAGATGTTACTGTGAATCAGAAGGGGCAAATTATTGGCCTGTATCAAGCAAAGAAAACAACTATGGAGATTGCTGAAATCAATGGAATTTGGTTAAGATGTAGTGACACTAGGGGTCGCTCTCGAGAGCCCTGAAACACCTTAATCTATGATAAAAGGCCAATGGGAATTGGCGAGTGGAATTTGCATGCCACTCCCCTGGACATACGGGTATAAAAGGAGCTGGAATGCCCACTCTCATTCAGGTTTTCTGCTGAGGAGCCAAGACAAGGTCCCGGCCATTTCAGCAGCTAGTACAGCGTTGTGGCAAGAGGGACACAATGTCTTGTTCCCTCCATCAGGGAACGGAGGTTATGACAGTAAGAGCAACCTCTGGTGTCGCTACATCGACACAATGTTGAGTGAGTGACAGAAGGGGAACTGTCCAATGCATTATTAAAACCTGGAAGGATAGTGGTGAACCATCAGCCTCGTAGAAGAAATGTGGTCGGAAAAAAACCTTGAATGATCGTGATCGGAGATCACTAAAAACTTGAAGTCACATTGTAAAAAATCGCCAGTAAAACTCACGGTTATGTTTAATAGTGAAAGTAAGAGTCGTTCCACATGCACAAGGATTGGGACTAAACAGCTGTGTGGACACAAGAAATCCACTTGTTAGTGAGGCTAATCATACAAAATCATACATTTTCACTTTGTTGATAACAGCACGAAAAGTGGATGGAAACTAGGTTAACGATGCTGTCTACACTGGAAGCGTCCATTGCAGCGCAATAGTAAACCGGTGTCCCGTTCCTTCAGCAAACAACACAAATATATGTTTCAGAATGTTTTTGACAGGTCCAGTGTTGACAGTCTCAAGCCGTCAATGGACACGCCCATTGCAGACAGGATGTGAGGGAATTCTCCCCTTTGTAAAAGCGCATTTACGGTTGTGTTCGCCAACAAGTTTTATTGTAAAATGCTGTGGTTTATTACAGAATACTACAGTGTCTCGATTTTATAGAAATTATGCATTTAAAGACCAGTTCACACTGACCCTACAAATGCCAACCACAGCCAACACTTATGTGGCAGGGTGGAGGGTGGGGCCGGGTCATGATGATACACACCCGGTCCCGTATCAGGCTAATCAAGCCTCCGAGAGGGGTAAAGGCCGATGGCAGACGGTGTGCGAGGAGAGTGAGATTGTTTACGGACATGTCTGTCATGTGTGTGTTTTAAGTTAATAATTAAAATATTATTTATATCGTCCAGCCGGTTCTCGCCTCCTCCTTTCCCTTAACCCCCTTTACACTGGTGCCGAAGCCCGGTAAGGAGGAGGGACACCCGTCGCGGAGTCCTTGACACTGCCGTCCACCTCAGGGGAGCGCAGCTGCCATCAACCGGGAGAGGGAGTAGACCAACCTCTCGGATGCGGTGAACGTGGGGACTGGACTCCCCGACCGCCTGGAGCGATGGAGCCGCTGCCAGGGGCGGAGGAGAGCCCTGCCACAATTTATGTTGAGGAAAACAATCCAGTGCCAAAATATTTGAACATGTTGTATAATATAAACCAAACATCTATAATGATTACCTTGTTTCGTTCTTTTCTCCCTCTCCAAAATAAATCTTTCTAGTTCTCTTTCTCTTTGACGTCCCTCAGTGTGGTAAGATTTTCCTTCTGGTTGGTCCAGTCTGTCTTTCTCAAATGTATCTCTTGTTCGTTGGACTCCATCTTCACCCACATCCTCTTGCCTCCAGTCCTCTAATCTATTCATCTTCTCTTCTTTTTCTTGAAATGTTATGTCCCTCTCTAGATTTATTGCATTTTCCTGCTCTCTGCTGACTTCCTCTATTTGTCTTTTGTTCATTTCCTCCTCTTCTCTGGTCTTCATGGAAGTCTTTTGAGTGTAATGTTCTCTTCTGTTCTCCATCTCTTCATCTATATTCTCCAATGGGCTTCTAAATCCTAGTTCTCTTTCTCTTTGACATCCCTCGGTGTGGTAAGATCTTCTTTCTTGTTGGTCCAGTCTGTCTTTCCGAAATGTATCACTTGTTGGTTGGACTCCATTCCACCCTTCCTCTTGCCTCCAGTCATCTGCTCTGTTCTTCTTCTCTTCTCTTTCTTGGCATTTTATGTCCCTCTTTAGGTTTATCGCCTTCTCCTGCTCTTGTCTTTCATTCTCTTTTTGACGTCTCATTCTCTCCTCTCTGATCTTCATGAAGATCTCTATAGTGTAATATTCTCTATCGTTCTTCCTCACTACTTCATCTATGTCCTTCAACAGGCTTGAGATATGGTTCCTATCTCGCTTGCTTTTATGAAGGAACAAATGATATTTTTCTTCACAGTAGTTTAGAAGTTCTCTGGTTTTTCTATCCAGCCTAAATTCCATCCATTCTCTATTGGACATCTCCTGTCTTTGATTGAACAACACCACAGTGAACTTGGAAACGTGTGCTCCAAAGATCTCGTGAATGTTTTGCACAATCTTCTTCATATCCTCTGTGAATCTGTCCATTCTGATGACGAGCAGGAAGATGTGAGGACCAGGATGAGAGAGAGAAAGACTCATCATCATTTCACTCTGCAGCTCTTCAGCAGTCAGTTCAGTGTTGTTGAGTCCTGGAGTGTCGATCAATGAGATGTGTCTGCCTTCGACCTGTCCACTCTGTAGTTCACTCTCTAGTGTGCTGCTCTCTTTAAACACCTCTCTGCCCAGTATTGCATTTCCCGTCGCACTCTTTCCAACACCAGAGCATCCCAGCAGCACAATCCTCAACTCTTGAACATCATATTCTGCAGAAATGGACTCAAATTAATGAATATGACATGAAATATTGAATAACTACAAGGACAATTAAAATGATTCCTAAAATAAAAATGCAATTAAAATGAACACTCCTCACGTTTTTCCTTCACATCCTCTTGTTTTTCCCTGATCTCCATGTGCCTTTTCCTCAACTCCTCTTGTTTCGTTCTCTCCCTCTCCTCTCTGAGTTTACTCTGAGTCTTCAGGTAGATCTCACTGTTGTAATGTCCTCCTCCATTGTTCCTCACCATTTTGTCAATGTTCTCCAACAGCTTTAGGATCTGATTAGTACCACATTCCTGTTTGCTGTTTATCACATGAAATCTTCCTTTAAAATAGTTCAGCAATTCTCTTGTTTTTTCATTCTCAAGAAATTGACTCAACTCTCTTCTGGACATTTTTTCCCGTCCGATAAACAGCACCATGGTAAACAGCAGAGCTTCGTCTCCAAAGTTCTCGTGAATGTTTTGCACAATCTTCCTCACATCCTCTGTGAATCTGGCCAGTCTGATCACCAGCAGGAAGACGTGAGGACCAGGAAGAGAGAGAGAAAGACTCTTCATCATTTCATTCTGCAGCCCTTCATCAGTCAGTTCAGTTTTGTTGAATCCTGGAGTGTCGATTAATGAGATGTGTCTGCCTTCGACCTGTCCACTCTGTAGTTCACTCTCTAGTGTGCTGCTCTCTTTAAACACCTCTCTGCCCAGTATTGCATTTCCTGTCGCACTCTTTCCAACACCAGAATCTCCCAGCAGTGTAATCCTCAACTCTTCAGGCTCTGTGAAATGAAAACAGTAGATATAATTCGCCTTTTTAATAACTTAGGCCTTTATTCATGTATAACTACTTCTATGATTCCAGCTTCCAACTCTAAAATCATAATTAATGCTTTCCATTATCTGACCACATGTTGTATGTAGCATTACAGCGTTGTTCTTCCACACTTTTACTGGTACTGTTGTGCTATAGCCACCCGATACAGAATCATTTTTGCTACCTTTGGTTTTTTGGGTTGGATGCTTGCCTCATTGTGGGGTTATATGGACTATTCAAGGATTGCTCACCTCTGAAGAAATGACGTGCCATATCGGACTTTAATTTGGATGTTTGCTCCCAGGAATACTCCAGAATCCGGTGGGAACGCTCCAGTAAGACTTTCACTTGTACATCATACATTTGGGACTTTGCATCCTCACACATACACACACAAACACTGACATAAAGGGTATTGAAAGTTTTCTGTTGGCAGTTTTTCTCATTGTCTACTTTTGGCTCTCAAGTACTCTATAATACACTATTGAGAGTATCGAATCCCCTTGTTTGTGTAGCCTAGACTTATTCCGAGTTTACACTACATGATTTTAAGCCCGATTTTGACAGTTGTGTGGAGATCGCGACAAAAGCTAGAAATCATCTGACCCGATCTGAGAGAATCGCAGACGCCGATGTCAGCGAGATATCTAGAATGTTAAATATCTGGACCTGTATGCGATTGCAAATCACGCAATGTGAAATATGTTTTGACCTGCAGCGTTGACCTACAGCCAATGAGAGAGCAGGAAACAGGGGATGTTTCAGTGGGAGGAGTCCTGAAGTACCTTCAACAGAACATCAACTAGCAGCTGCGGTATCAAGAACGTCTCACTGAACTGAAGAAATGGAGGAAAGTTTAGTGGAACATAGCGTCTATTTGATGTTTCATCTGAACTGCAGCACAACTGGTGGAGAAAGAGAAGTGATGGAGAGAAATTGCCAATTCTCTTGGCCAGTCAGGTCAGCAAATAGCTCGATTGTTCAGTAGGAGGAACTTTTTCATATTGTAACCAATAAAATATATGATTAAAAACATACACATCATATTCTGAAATGCATAACATATGATCATTTTGGAGTCCAGACAGAGTTGTCGGGGATTCGTCAATAGTGAAATGTCACCCCTGTCGACGATTCCTCGTGTAGTTTGAAAACGCTACGACTTCCATGACAAGACCGACAGTTGTGTGATATGAACAGTACCATGATCCGACATCTTTGAAAGTTGTGTAGTGTGTAGGAGGCTTTAGGTCTGGTCTGAGCGTTTCAGCATGACCTCTTGGCCTATTGATCAGTGACACAACACATTGATTATCATTATTATAATTATTGCACAAACAAGAGCTTTTTGGACCTTAACATTTCTGGCCACCATTCACTTGCACTGTATGCACCTACAGAGCTGAACTATTCTTCCAATAATCGTTGTTTGTGTTCAGCAGAAGAAAGAATAGGTGAACTATTCCTTAATTGCTGCTTTTATGTCCGTTTCTCTCCTTTTGAACGTTTTGGACCCCAGTGACTTGCATAGGAAAGACGACATCAGGATGAGTCAATTATGAGAGAATTATAATGCTGCTGATTGAGCATAACTTGTATTAAACCCGCTACAGTATATTCCCTTAACAGTCAATAATACATTTCAATGCGTTTTCTCACTCAAAGCTTTTGTATGAATTCAGAAGATTTGAAATATATTGTCATACGGACTACTTGTATTATTCTTTTATGGTGCAATTTATTTATTGTATTTTTTGGAGCTTAACACCTCCTGGTCACCGTCGGCTCTTTATGGGGAAAGCATGCAATAGCCTAACCCTTAAAGAAGATATATGTAAAATAAAGCATGTTGAGGCACACTGGCTTTGTAACGAGTAGAAATAGGGTGTGGCACCTTTAAGAGCTGCGCGCTCGCTGTTGAAGAGTCGACATATTGCAGTGGTGTGTGTCGTGTGCCTCGAACACCCCGTGTGTGTATGGGTGTAATTTCTGTTTGATGCTGATTTTTATATTATTTTACTTTGTTAAGTAACGATGTGGAAGGGAGAACGTGTGACAGACAGTTATGCTGTACGAGTTCGATTTGGAATAAAGCATGAGTTGTGAAATGCAGATCGCCTCCGTGAGTCTGTCTGGCCTCCGCACGTAATATCTTCAGTTGTGACTGTGAGCTATCCTTTTCTTTCTTCCTGAAGCAGAGCGTTACAGCTTATTTGCATAAAAGTGCAAAGCCAACTCTCTTATAACCAAAAGCATCAATAGTGTCAATGTATCCGTCCTGAACTGATTTCATTATGTTATATTACGAGAGAGAGACAAACAAGCTGATAAAACATTGTTTTATGGGTGTTCCTCGCCTTTCAGGTTAGTAAACATGAACTATTATTAGCTTCACTGAGGACAGGCGTTGTCACGGACACAGTGACATGTCTTTTGGATATGAATAGTTGTTTCACAGCTTTCCATTATATTGGCAGCATCATTCTGTACGTACTGAAACATCATTCTATACTTTTATACAGATGTTATAATGGAGTGAAGATATATGTATATTTAGATAAAGCTGTAACACATGCATTAGATATAGTGCCATGCTTTACTCAAATACTAGAAACCAAGAACATAATATACTACTCAGTCTACTATGAAACTAGCTGTTGATTATGATTATTGTAGGTAATGTGAACTGACCTTTATGTGCCGATGCCATTCTTACTTGCAGTTCTGCTGTCTGTCATTCGGAGTCTCTCGGTGTTTTTCTGTGTAAAGTACAACTGCAGGATTGAAAGTGAAATTAAAGCTGCCTGTTTCCTTGTAAAAGCAGCAACACCCATCAAGTCTATTAACCATCTGCAGGTTTATGGCAGAACTAAAAGACTACTTTTGTTTGATCTAGACCCAAAGTATAACACCACAAAACAGTCTTCAACTAATTTGAATATATGAACTTAAAACTGGAATATATTAATTACACAAAATGCAAAACATTAAATAATAAATAAACCAAAAATGCTTGTTCAATGAATCATAAACACTTAATGAACATGTACCTGTGGAACGGCCGTTAAGACACCAACAGCTGACAGACGGGAGGCGATTAAGGTCACAGTTATAAAACCTTAGGACACAAAAGAGACCTTTATACTGACTCTGAAAAACACCAAAAGAAATGGAGGCATGAGGACTGCAGATGTGGCCAGGGCAATAAATGACAATGTCTGTACTGTGAGACGCCGAAGACAGGAAGGACAGCTGATCGTCCTCGCAGTGGCAGACCATGTGTAACAACACCTGCACAGGATCGGTACATCTAAACATCACACCTGCGGGACAGGTACAGGATGGCAACAACAACTGTCCGAGTTACACTATGAACACACAATCCCTCCATCAGTGCTCAGACTGTCTGCAATACTCTGAGAGAGGCTGGACTGAGGGCTTGTAGGACTGAGGGCTTGTAGGCCTGTTGTAAGGCAGGTCCTGACCAGACATCACCGGCAACAACGTCGCCAACGGGCACAAACCCACCTTCACTGGACCAGACAGGACTGGCACAAAGTGCTCTTCACTGACGAGTCGTGGTTTTGTCTCACCAGAGGTGATGGTCAGACTCGTGTTTATCGTCGAAGGAATGAGCGTTACACCGAGGCCTGAACTCTGGAGCGGGATCGATTTGGAGGTGGACGTCCGTCATGGTCTTGGGCAGTGCAGACAATCTCAATGCTGCGCGTTACAGGGAAGACATCCTCCTCCCTCGTGTGGTCCTACAGCTCATCCTGACATGACCCTCCAGCATGGCAATGCCACCAGCCATACTGCCCGTTCTGTGCGTGATATCCTGCAAGGCCCTCTCCAATCCTGTAGAATCCAATCCGATTTACTGCTCTGACAAGTGTAATCGCCAGTTCCCATTCAACCCAATGTCCCACGTTAACACGGGCAACCCTGTGACACCTTTAAAATCACTCTTAAACTGTGTCAGATTCATTAGAACAGACATTGATGAAATAACTCGGTTTAATAAAGATACCTAAAAAAAATGTAAATGTGCAAAATGTATCCCCATACGCATACGTAAATTCAGTAAACACACCGTACAGTGAGGGATTGCTCTGACTTCCAAGTTATATTGTCAATAATCCTCATTTCAGAGCATGAATATCACGGCGTCCCGTCAGGTTAGGACAGGTGTCGGCTGTATTCAGGACACAACCCGGTCAGGTTTTTGTACTAGTGACCAGACTTGTACTAAAATACTGCAACACCCAGAGCCATTCCTGACACTTTTTGTGCCCTAGACGAGATCAAAATTTGAGAGATTTCTGTCTTTACCCATTGAGTCCTGGAGCATTCCCCACATCTTAATCTTACATACTGCCACCTACTGCTATGGAGTGAAAACAACATCTGCAGGAATGTGTTTATTCATTGATGTGCATGCGAGTGAATATACATGCATTAGCATTGCACGTAGGCGTTTGCGTATGTGCGCGGCCGCGGCTCTCATGTGTGAGTAGGCGCCTGCATAAATGCATGCTGTTACTTTGTATCTGTGTGTGTGTGTGTGTGTGTGTGTGTGGACATAATTATGAGCTGATATTCTGAGCCAGTCAGATGTTAATCTACTCCCACATATGAAAACAAAGAGTGTGTTTCTACAAACACAGACCACATCAGCTCGGACACACACAGAACCACGTCTCTGACACAGTGAGTAGCTTCTGAAGTCATTCGACCATTTCTCTGAGTAATATTGCCGTGTTTTGAGTTTGATTTGGAATTATGTTGTTGTGACTGAATATTTGAGGGATAAAATCAAAGTTAATCAATGCTAGAATACTTAAGGAATACTTTCCGGTAGGAAAACGAGCAGATATTTATAGAACTGTTTTAGTAAGTATATTTTAAGGAACTCAGAGTGAATAGAAATGATGTCTGGATGGTTCATAAGAATACTTACGCTTGCATTAATTACAAAAATGATGATAGTAGTGATGGATGATGCATGATAAAAAAACAAAGCAACTCACTCTCTTTATGTTTTATTGCTGCCTTACATTTTAAAGTTAAAGATGTTAAACAGATGGGAAATTATATTAAAGAACACTGTATTAATGTTATTACTAAAGAAGACACTATAACTTATAGTATCATAGTTAATATACAAAGTACAATTTAGTAACAGTTAAGGTATTTTGCAATGATGCACCTGTTAATGTCTCTTATTATCCTATTTTTTTCTCAAGGACGGATCCAAAAACTGCTCTTCTTCCAAGTTGCCCCAAACCTCATTTTGGATAAACAAATACGAGGCACATTTTCTTTAATACAAATAAATACATTCCTGAAACCCGAAGCACCTAACGGCACTTCTTAATTCTCCGGCAGTCATGGCAAACACTGGCCTTCAGGTGATGGGTCTATTGCTGGGCGTGGCAGGCTGGGCGTTTGGGATTCTGGTGTGTGCCACCCCCTGGTGGCGTGTGTCAGCATTTGTAGGCGATGAGCTGGTGGTTTCTCAGGTGCTGTGGGAGGGGCTCTGGATGACCTGCCTGTCACAGTTGGGGCGTCTGCAATGCAAAGTCTACGACTCCGGCCTCGCCCTCACAGGCTCCACCCAGACTTGCCGCGCCCTCTGCGTGTTGTCCCTCCTTCTCTGTTTGTTTGCCATCCCGTTCTGCGTGGTGGGTCTGAAGTGTACACGCTGTCTGGGTGATGCTCATGAGTCTAAAACTCGGCTGGTGAGGGTAGGGGCGATACTTTTCCTCCTGGCTGCGTTTTTTTTCCTGTTACCGGTGTGCTGGACCGCATATGTGGTGATACGAGATTTCTACGACCCGAATGTCGTCGCCCCGCTTAAACGTGAACTAGGACCCTCCCTCTATCTGGGATGGGGTGTGACTGTGCTGATGCTGGTGGGCGGGGCTGTTTCATATCTAGGCTCCGCCTCCCCTGGGGTTCCAGCCATGCCTGTTTTTGGAAGGAAAGTGAACCCTCCACCCACGTCCACAGAGAATAAACCGGAGAAGGTGTTTGTGTGAAGGAGCATTTGAGGACTTCATCCTGGATACATCGAGGTCAAGCATATCTTAAAAGATTTAATCTGCAGATATTACGAGATAAATGGTTTCTGGACGCCCCATAAAACCCAAAAATGAAAATTCTGTCATTATTTACTTACGTTAATGTCTTTCCAAAGCCGTATGACTGTCTTTCTTCTGTGGAACATAATTGTAATTCATTTTGAAAATGCAGAGGTGGACCAGGTCAATATATTTTGATGCCAAGTTACAAACACCAGAAACATCCATTAAGAAAGTAAATACGGTCCATTTTGATTTCATGTTGACTTTAAGGTCTGTAATTTGTTTCCTCTGAATTTTATTTGATTATTTGTCTCACATATTGTTTTGTGCTCAATATAATTAATAGTTTCATATTATCTTGTAATTGTGAAATATTTATTTATTGATGTGTTATATTCTATACGTGTCTAATAAACCTAATGTAATAATGTATTTTGCATGTGTTCACGTGTGTTGACTGTACATGCATGCCTGGTATGTAAGTGTGTGTAATGCGTTGGCAGTGATCACACAACACAATAGCAGAATACAGGACGGGGACAATAAACAGTGTGTCTACTGTGTTCCAGAATCCCATGATGTCATAATGCTGGAGGAAGTGGAGAATATTGTTGAGTTCCATTAATCCTCTTTATAACCATTGCATGATCCTCTTTATTGAGAAGTGACTACACTGCATTCGATGTACGTTGTATACCTTTATATACCTGTATATACCAGTATAAGTGTATTGCCGGGGAGTCTAACCCATTAGTTTGCGTTGCCAATGAAATGCTCCATTTGTGGTGCTAGGGGTTGGATACCAGATCTGAAGCCTTAAGCTGGTGCTGCTATTCTAGCACTTATTTTTACGTATTTGCGCACATGCTAGAAAAGTGCTAACAAAATTAGAGGTGGGCCACTCGGGCTTAATACCCATAGTTTTCAGTAACGCTGCTAATGTTTTTATCACCTCTCTACGTTATCAGTAATACCAAATACAGACTCAGTTCGGCAGAGGCTGTCTGGAGGCTGATATTCCAGCACTTATCTTTACGCTTGTGTGCTAGAGTCGCTAGCAGGCGGAGGAGCTGCTACTGTCCACCAGGGGGTGGGAGAGCTCGCTGCCGTCTGGCAGGATGCGGAGTCGCCGCTGACAGTCACTAGCGGGCGGAGGAGCTGATACCGTCCACCAGGGGGTGGGGGAGCTCACTGACCTCCGGCAGGATGCAGAGGAGTCGCTGACGTCTGTCTAGAGACGAGGTCCAGTGCTACTGCCCGCCGTCGCGGAGGACCGCTGACCAGCTTGCCGAGGACCGAATCGCGGTGTAGGGAGGGGAGTACGTCAAGCAGTTGGTTTCCATGGCCTGAATCATGTGGTGGAGGTGAGTGAAGAAGAGGAGGGCGTGGCCGGGCTGTGAGGATGCACGCCCGGCACTGAATCGTCCTAATCAGCCAGGAGGGGGATAAGGATGAGCCGAAGATGACAGTAAGATAGAGAGGGTTAGAGAGAGAGAGAGATAGAGACAGACGCACGTGTCTGTGCGTCTATGTTTCGTTGTACTGTTTGAATTTGAAATTAAAATTTGGTTGATTGTTCACTCTGGTTCCCGCTTCCTCCTTGGTAGGGAAGGCAGAGTCTGACACAGAAAAGCACTAACGACGCTAGGGGTGGGCCACTAATGCTTTCAGTAAAGCCCTGAATGTTTTATAATTTTTCTACATTATCAGTAAATTGCATTGACTTGCTCCATCCAGATGCAATAAATGCACAATATCTAAAAATATAACCATGGAAACAAAGAATATTTACAGCCTGCAAACAAACACCTGACAAGACCTTATTCACAGAAGCACAATATTATATTTAAATATTTCAGTCCACGATGGCCAACTATGTATCCACAGGACGTGTAGTACTGCAGATGTCTGCAAAATAACGGAGTCAGCCAAAGCCTCCATAACTGAGGATCCAAACTCATGGTTCTGGACATAAAAAAAAAAACAATCAACTTTTAAGTGTATTTAATCATAGAAACTAGCCTCTAAGGTTTTCACCATACAGCATTTCTCCACACATACATTTCTTCTTTTACTCTTTGTGCTTTTACAATGTTGAAACATTTAGTTCAAGGTTTCTTGCAACACTTTACTTGCATGAACAACCCTTACAAGTCAGTGCCTTGCTGAAGGAAACAATACTGATGTCTGGATCTTAGAAACTACATGATTATGCATTGCTTGTACTTGTTCTACCAGACAGTCAGAACAAATGGACAAACCCATTTTATATTAAATTACTATAAATATAGAGGACATTAATCTAAATGGTACACCTACACAAAATAGTGTAAGGGCCCATCTGCAAAATATTAAGAGTAATTGTCAATTATTGACTTGCCTAAGGGACTACAGGTATCTAACTTCAAAGTAGTTTTGTTGATGATTGCAGCACATGAAAGGCAAAGGTTCTGGTAAGCTAAACTCACTAAACAATATTAAACAACTCTAGCGCTGCTCTTTTGTACTTAATACAATGTATCCCCAAAAGTTGCATTAGAATGCGGAAGAGTTTCGCCTTAAAGAGACAGTGCACCCTTTCAGCGCACTCTTTAGCTCAGCGGTTACTGTCTCTTTAAGAGTTAACAGCTGTTCGCATTGAGGCTAGTACAGACACTGAACACTCGCATGGATGTTTTTGTATTTCGGTGTTCATTATAACGCGCGCACGTGTCGGCTGGAGGTGCATCCGGTGCACCGGGAGGCCGTTCCTGATCCCGCGCGAGCAATTGGCTGCCAGTGAACTTTGCAACGCGTGTTTGTCCAAGCGCTTCGGTCACGCACGCCACGCACTTGAGATGGCTCGTGCACATCGGAATAACCGGTACGCTCGCGACCTCACTACTCACGGACGAGGCTGAAGATACAAGAGGTCATCCCTACACGCAATCGCACGTTGTCAAACGCGTCACCCCGTAGTTAACAGGTCGGGACGCGTCAGGTACTGCCAGAGAGCGAAGGGAATTCACGGTAACCGGGGAGATGACGGAGAAACGGATGTCGCGGTGGTATTTCGGTGGCCTCGCGTCTTGCGGAGCCGCCTGCTGCACGCACCCGCTGGACCTGGTCAAGGTGAGACACGCGTCGCGTTGGACGTCAGCTGAGTGACACTTATGACAGTCGGTTTGGACGTTTTAAAGTAACTTTTGTCAGATTTGAAAGTTTTATCAGACTTGTATCAGATTTGAAAGTTGTGGTAATCAAATGTGCTTCTTAATTTACCGAGATCGTGACGATGCAGTGTATGTCGTCTCCATGTAATCCTCCGTTTATATGTACCTGCATAACCTCAGATGATGCCTTTATTTATATCCAGAGGCGATGTTTTGTAAGCCATGCTGAATGCGGATCTGCGTGTCTGTTTACTATACACCGCTAGGAAAGATTGTATCTATCTGACAAGAACAGAGAGTAAAATGTGTTTATTGATTTGCCAAGATGAAACAAGATGCAGTTTTGGTGCAAAGTTTTTGTGGAGGCGTATCAGATGGCGCGGATGTGTTTATGACAGTCGTAGTTAATGATGATAATGTTTCGACATTTATTGCCGGCCTGAAATAATGTCGGATTTTTATTTCGCTACAATAGCTGGAAGTTGGGCGTACCGGAAGTGGTCCACATTCAAGGTTGACTTGATAGTTTTGCTAATAAATAAGGTGGATACCCTCCTCGTGATTTAACCATGCAAACGCATTAGTGGCGTTTGAAGTGTGCGCATATTTATATATCATGTGGATGATATTGGTGGTCCAGTTCACACTTTATATCATCACCGCGACTATATGTATCGCCATACCGCACAGCCCTAGCTAAGTGTTTTTAATTCATTATATCATCAGAAATCCACGTCTATATGCCATATCAACACATAGTGGAAGATGGCACCAGTATTTACAGATGGCACCAGTGTTGTAGAATAACCCATCTGCTGTGCTGTTGAGTATTTGGGTGTTACAGAATAAAGCGGTGAATGTCACATGGCATGTGTTTGTGTGTTTCATTGATTTCTAGATTTTCAGTGGGTCTAAAGTCACAGATGTTATCTTTATGGTTATTGCTGTTGGTTTAGAGTTGGTGTTGACCGAATGTATCAGTGTTACTGCAGTCTGATCTGAGATCATTTTGTTTTCAGTTTGACACCATTATACAGTATGAGCTAGGCTGATACACTGGAGGTTATTTGGTCATTTAGAGATGGTCTTATCAGGCCAGAAACATACTGTACACAAGTACGCATGCACAGATGCGAGTGTTTGGCCAGCGCATTGACATGCACGGTCCAGCTGAGCTTCTGTAGCTCGTGGCGGTAGACCGATATATCGGTTTTACCAATTAATCGGGGCCGATTGCTGCTTTTTGAAACGATCCGTTATCTGAGTTTTTTTATTTTTCATACAGTATCGTGCCACATCAGAACATACATTGTGTATCATAATTCATTTATTGTGAAAAATAATAAACCGTATTCCTCATTAAACCTCATCTGGAGAAATGCTTTGGCTATAAAAGGCTTAAATGGATGAATACAGTGTAGAGCAGTGTAACGGAGACAAGTGTCCGTCTTTTCAAAATAAGAGTCCCTCGTTTGTTTCGGGCTTGTTTATAGATAAAAGTCCTGCGTTATGCACTAAATCTTTTGTTCTTTTCTTCTTGTTGTTATTATTGGAATTTGGTTGATTTAATAAACTACATATGGGATTTTATTTATTCTTCAAGCCTCTATTTCGGGTAGACCGATAGTGGATTTTGCAGATACCGATAACTAAGGTGGAGTAAAACTGCAGAGAACCGATTAATCGGCCGATAGTTTTTAAATTTGATTTAAGAATGCAAAATAAAATATATATATATTTTTTTCCTGACTGTGACAGGCACAGAGGCTACAAGAGTCCAAAATGAATGACTTTTAACTATAATCCAGCCCAAAACACACTGAGGACTCTTATTTTGAAACGACAGAGTTTTGGCTCAATTACAATGCTCTATATTTAAGAATTTACCAAATGAAGCATTTTAGAGTGCATTTATTCACCAGATGTGGTTTAATTAAGAATCATTTGTACTATTATTCACCAGATATGAATGTGGAGACACGGTGTATGTGCTGATGGGGCATATTTACGTATAGTCAATTTTCCTTTGCATGCCCTAGTTTCAATTTAGATGACTTGATTATCTAATAAAAAATAGTTCCAGCCACAGAGGAACACGGTGGAATAAAATAATAAAGAAAATTGGCATAGAATTTGCCAGGTAAACGATATAAAAACGATATATCTATAAGAAAATATCGACACGATTAATCTGTAAAACCGATATATCGGCCTGCCTCTAGTCTCTGTGTCTTTAAGCGTTACAGTGTAGAAAGTCGAAGCACAATTTTTAAAAACTATCAGCTGATTAATCTGTTTTTGGCCTTTTTCACCACCTTAGTTAATCGGTTTCGGCAAAATCAACTATCGGCAAACCTCTAGTAGCTAGACGTGACCGTGTTCATGTATGTTTACACTTTAAATGTATTGGTGCGAAAATCATCTGACAGCCTCGTCAATGGATAATAAACATTTTCTGTTTACAAATACTTTCCAGCACATTTTGTGTAAATAATATGTAAAATTAGTGTACATTTAATTTAAGCAATTGAATTATTTAACCCTGAGTTCTAGACATCTGAATTGGCCGTATCGGTTGATCCCTAATCTGAGTACGCTGAAGATCTTGGCCTACTTTGGATCAGTTTTACACCCTCTTTTGGGGTTTTCTATAGCCAAGTGGTTGGTTTCTGCGTCTCAGGTTTCGCTGTAATAAAGGGTTTCCTGAGGTCGTGTTGAAGGACATTCAGGCAGCGAAGCCTCCGTTTGTTGCTGTAACTGGCGTGCCACTTGTTTTAATGGTTTGCCGTTTGCAGGAAAGAAATATTTCACATGCATACTCAAAATTATAGGCTACAAATGTTATTTTTACATTAAAGGCCAGTGGTATTTTAAGATCAGCTTTTACTGTGCTGCCTCTGATGCTTTCAATGAGAACGCATTGTGCATTGCTGTGCTACCATACCAGTGCGTCAATGTGTTTGATTGTGTAATAAAGAGATGTGGAAGTCCGTGCATACTTTTGGTCAGATTTTTGGTGAGTTACATGCGTGTGCATTTGACACACGTCTGCCATCTGCTTGTACACTCGTGTGTGTGTGTGTGTGTGTGTGTGTGTGTGTGAGAACAAAGAGTGTGTGTGTGTGAGAACAAAGAGTGTGTGTGTGTGCAGAACCGGTTGAGTCCAGTTTGGTGGATCTTGAATATCTTTTAAACTTCTCTCGTAACCTTTTACCTTATGCTGGAGTTCACCTCTGCACAGCTACAGCTAATGTCTTTCCTGAAGTTTCACAAAGCAAGTTATGGAAATAACCTATAATGACATTAATGAGTGAGGCACTATATGAATGAATGAATGAGAAAGAGAGAGAGCTTTCAGGGCTTCTTGTATTCTCCTGTCTTGAATCATTAAATGAAGGTAAAATGCACAATTGGCTCAGATTTTGTTGTGACTCCCAGCATGCACCACAAAGACACATACACAGATATTGACTGATGTCATAAGAACGGTTGTAACGTCTGAAGCGAGCAATGCTTCATCTGTATCTATATATGACGACCTCTCATGAGCCTTATCATATGACCTCTTTCTACTTCGAAACCAATCGTTGTACCATAGTACCCCATGTTAGATTTTGTAGTAAATGCGAACACACCCGGTCCCGTATCAGGCTAATCAAGCCTCCAAGAGGGATAAAGGCCGATGGCGGACAGTGGTGCAAATTTACTATCGGATTGAGGTCAGAGATTTGTGACGGTCACTTCAATAGCTTGACTTCGTTGTCCTTAAGCCATTTTGCCACAACTTTGGAGGTCATTGGCCATTTAGCGTATGAATGGCACGCTCTGCCCGTGGGTGGGATCACATTAGAGATAATTCGCTGAGCCAGGAGAAACTGTACATCGCTTTGTTTCATACAGATCATGCATCCACAGGTACACCTCCTATCAGAAGATAATTGTCTAAAGTCTTGACATCATTTCTGGAATGTTCCAAGCTGCTTAAAGACACAGTTAACTGTATGTAAACTTCTGACCCACTGGAATTGTGATTATAGTCAATTAAAAGTGAAACAATCGGTCTGTAAACAATTGTTGGAAAAATTACTCGTCATGGATAAATTTGACAATATACGGCTGTTAATCGATTACAAATTTATTTATAAGCATTCATTTCCATATAATTCATCACACTAAAGTAACGTGTTTCATTGAAGCCCTTTTTAAAACTAACAAGGACTATTGATGATATCATCATCTTAATATAAAATACTATTTAATTTATCATAAATACCATAAAAACAAAGAGTTTTAATGACAACAGTGAAGAATTGAAGCTGAAAATTCATTTTGTTCATAATTTATCAATGATTTACTGAATTGGCTTCATTATCTGAATATAGAAAAAGTTTGACCAAATTGTTTAAATCTAGCTTTTTGTGTGATTTCTTCAAGCTGTGATAGTCAATATGCAAATGTGTTTCCCACTAAAACTGTGTTTGTTATACAGCTCGGCATACCTGTAGTTTTACCCTTTAATAAAAATAATAATTTCTTTAAAATAAGTTGTAACGTTCAGGCAAGGCTTGTCAAAACCAACATTCAAAGTTTGTTTTGAAACACACTTTCTTTGTTGCTGACCTGAATTATTGGCCCTAGATGGTTGGCATGGTCAAAGCGACTGTTGGCATCTACCCCAAACCAGTAGAGAGTGTGAGTGTGTTAGTTCAGATGTGCTTATCAACAGGTATGTGAGCTTTATATTAGTGTTTCTGCATGTTGGGGCAGGTACCTAATATATAGTTTCACATTTTGCACACTTTAGCTCAACAATTCCCTTCAGTGCAACATGAACTGCCTCTCATGTGTTTTAAACACAGAATAATTTATATAGTCAACCCAGAGACAAGCATTTCCTTCAGTGTGTGTGTGTGTGTGTGTGTGTGTGTGTGTGTGTGTGTGTGCCTTTGTGTTTTGTGCTGTGTCTTGTAACATTTTGTTCTCATGTGAAGGAACGAGTGCTTTATTTTTCTCTTTAGAGTGAACAATTTCTGATTATGATGTTGAGGTTTATAATGGTGATGGTGTTGAACAGGTGCACCTGCAGACGCAGCAGGAAGTGAAGATGAAAATGGTTGGCATGGCGATGCACGTGGTCAGGAACGACGGCGTGTTGGCGCTTTACAGCGGCCTCAGTGCCTCCCTCTGCAGACAGGTGAGAAACAGAACGGCGATGTGTTTTATTCACATTGGGAATACTGAGCTATCATTACACACAGCAGCTGCTCTGGAAAAATCAGTCCTGTTCACTAATACAATACTGAGAACTCAATTCACACACAGCCGTCACATTGAACACACTTTCTGTTCCAGTTAGAGGTCATGAACGCCCCCTGTTGTTGAACAACATCAGTAGAAGTGTTATAGTGTATAGTAAAAAACAATGGAAAGAGGATCTCATGGTTAAGTGAGATTAAAGGCTGTAAGACTGTTAGCATCAACAGGTCAAACATTGTGTGAGAACAATGTTTCCATGCAGTTTTATGGTTGGGAACGGAGTATTTTTTACCAGAAATTCAGAATTGAATGATTACCTTCCTGAATGTGCGTTCTTCCACCAAATGACTCCTATGGCACTTTTCCACTGCAGTTTAGTGCCGCCTAAACGTGGACGGGATTATAGGCTGATCGTCATAGTTGCGCCGCCTCTACTGCCGTGACACGGTTTCATCTTAAACACGACACAAACTAACCAAAACAATAACACGAGCGCTAGCTGTTAGCTGCTAGCTCATTGTGCTGCATAAAGCAGTTGTTGATGGTGATTTTACACAAGTGTAACAGTTAAATTGGCCTGGATGTTTTAGAAGTTTTCCAGTAGCTGCTCAACTAAATAAAGTGAAGCTTTCACGCAGAATATAGAGTTAACATATAGAGTTAACGTATAGGGTTAACGTAACAAAACGTACCAACCTGCATCGTGGATCAACGCCAGTCCAGGACACTCTCCCTCCCATTCCTCACCGGTTTAGAAATCGTCCATTTGGTCGAACCACTTCCACTTTTCCTTGATGGTTCTGTGGTCACTTTAAAGTTTATTTAACTTTTCCCTGCACTGTTGGGAGGTCCAGTGGTAGCCGTGTGCGGCCAACAGCGGAGACACTTCCTGAGAGACATTATCGTTTCACTCGTCGCTAACGAGAGGAACGCCTGCAACTCGTTTATTGACCACGGCGTGGTTTTGCGCACTGACAAATGATACTGTTATCGCTGTTGCTAACTTTAAAACTAGCGGGTTGATGTCCCGTGTCGGAAATCCAGTGACGCCAGTAATGACGATTCTCTCTGACCAATCAGTGATCTGCAGGATTTTGACGTCACATTTAGTATCGGCTCGGCTCGCTTGGAACCTCGACTGAGGTGGTGCTAAAAAAAGTAACAGGTACCAGGTACTATCCACAGTGGAAAACCCCAAAAAGCGAGCAGAGTCGAGTTGTAATGTGCAGTGGAAAAGCCCCATTATTGGGGCAGGGGTGGCTCAGAGGTTGAAGGTGCCAAGATGCCACTGTTGGGCCCTTGAGCAAGGCCCTCGGCCCATCTGCTCTAGGGGCACAAATGTATGTATAATGTGTGACCAAAATAAAGGCTTCTATTCTTCAATTATAAGCCGGTTCGCTTGAATCTACCGCGCTAAACGAATGAATGTCTTTATCTCAAATGAATAAAAAAAACTTACTGAAGTTGTTCATTTTGTCACGTCCGACACAAACTTTTCCATCGTCAAAAACTGTTACGCTTACTGTTGTGTTACTGAATACTTGAGTAATTCAGCGAAATACAAATATAATCTCAATCTCTTTTTCTCTCTACAGATGTCGTATTCTCTCACTCGGTTCGCCATCTATGAAACAGTCAGAGATATGTTGGGCAGTGGCGGGCAGGGGCCGATGCCTTTCTATCAGAAAGTGATGCTGGGAGCGTTTGGCGGTAAACACACTAACACACACACATCATTAGAGACTAAAGCCTGAAACATACTCTACGCCAGTATGTGAACACAGACGCTTTTAGCTACTCAATATGGATTCTGTGCGAGGTTGCGTTCTGAAACGTGTTGGACCGCAATTCACAACACACTATATGTTGCATTCATGCTATATGTTATAATCCCTGTGGGATCTTATGTAAAGGGCATGGCATACTGTGTGGCATTATGTGACACTGTATGATCGTAGGCAAGACTTTGGTCCCAATTGTCTCAATTGACCATGTTAAATGTTTTCCTGCAAAATGTCTAACACTGCTAGAACTTTGTCGGAGGCTTAGATTCATCGTAATTTATCCGTTTGTGTTCGGGTCTGCGTTCACGTACTTGCGTAACGTATGTTTCTGGCCAAACTCGCGGATACTCACACACTTTCTGTTTCTCTGCAGGGTTCACGGGGGGTTTCATCGGGACTCCTGCAGATATGGTTAATGTCCGGTGTGTGTATAGTTATAACTCAACACATTTGTTCGTTTTGTGCTATTTGTGTATGTGTTTTCGTATCTGTGTCTCATCTGGCCTAGTTTGAATGTGTTTTATATTCTTAACAGTATGCAGAATGATGTGAAACTGCCTCCAGAGCAGCGGAGAAAGTGAGTGTCTTCAAACATCAGAATCTTTCCAGTCCATACAATAAAAATGTGATTTATCTGAATCATGCCTGTATGTCTCGTAGCTATAAACACGCGCTGGATGGACTCTTCAGAGTCTGGAGGGAGGGTAAGAACTTTGTCTTTAGTCTTTATTTAGTCAAAATGCTAATTGTTGATATCAGCAATTAATTACTACTAGAAAAAAGGGAAAATAACATTTATACCTGAAAAAATTAAGAATTGATCTTTTAAAAAAAAAATTGTACTCGAGTACTATAACCCACAAAAAAACAAGTAATCCATTATTGGTAAATTAAAATACAAGTTAAAAATAGCAAGTATGATGCTTTAGATGTAGATTATCAAGTTACCAAGAACGGTTTCAGAATAAGGTAACTTCAACTATGTTGAAATGAACAAAATGCATTAATTGAAAAATTTCATTTAATTTCAAAAAACATTTGCACTCACTGATTTCTGGAACTATCAGTTATCTGCCAAAATCCACACCGAAAGTTTTTCCCCATTGAGTCCCTGCCCTTTGTACACACCGCTCGTTGCTACTACCGATTGGATGGTTTAGTGCGGTCCTCGGATCGGCCCCGCCGGGGCTCCTTGCGGGCCTTGGCGGAGCACCGAGAAGACGATCAAACTTGACTATCTAGAGGAAGTAGAAGTCGTAACAAGGTTTCTGTAGGTGAACCTGCGGAAGGATCATTACCGAAGGCTCCGGAGGGCGAGAAGGCCAGACAGAACGAGCCAGAGAGCGAGGCAGAGGCGGGGGTGGTGGCGTCCCCCCGCCCAAGGCGGGCCCACGCACAGCGGTTCGTCATCACAGAGCGAGGTCACCCGTACACACGGCGCAACCTCCGGCATGTCCACGTCGCCTCGTTACTTAATAATGATATGACAATGTGTACTGTATACATATCTTTTCATTGTTAATGTTTCAAATCCGCATCTGAATGCAGAGTGTAGTCTCATGTGTCAAAACAAACACCCTCCAGTCTTTGAACCCACGGCGGGCCGCCTGGTGCGTACCCGCCAGGCGAAAAAAGTTGGGACACTATGAAAAATGCTGATAAAAACAAAAAGGAGTGTTTTGTGTTATTATAGTCACCCTTTGCTGAGTTGAAATAACAATGCAATGTAAAACAGGAGATGTTAAACAGGCAATCGTGTCATAGTATATAAGGAGCCTCCAAAAACAGCCAAGCCAAATCATTTGAGACTTGTCAATTTGCCAAGAGTTGATTCAGCAAGTAATCCAGCACTTTGAGAACAATGTTCCCCAAACACAAATTGGACATTTCACCCTCTACAGTGCACAATATAGTTATCTGGTCAACTCTCTGTGTGTAAAGGGCAAGACGAAAACCACTTCTGAATGCGAGTGATCTCTGATCCCTCAGACGTCACTGTCTTAAAAAACATCCTTCATCTGTAATGGATATCATGAACATGGGTTTGGGATTACTTTAGTAAACCTTTGTTACTCAACAGCACTCGCCGCTGCATCCACAGATGCTAGTTAAGACTTTACTATGTAAAGGAGAAGCCGTACATCATCACTGTCCATAAACTGAATGTGCGGTGCATTATGAAGGACACCATACAATTGTGCAGCTGAAGACCTGCATAATGTATGAATGAGGGGAAAATTCCACTTTTTAATCTTAAACTTGCTTAATAAGTGTTATTAGAAGAAATGGTGATGTTTCACAGCGGTAACCACTCGACTGTCCCAACTGTTTTGGAGCATGTTGCAATCATCTGATCTGAACTTACTGTACATATAATTAAAAAAAAACACACACAAAAACCCCTATGAAATAATATGTGTAGTTGTAGTGCTTTTAATATAGCAAAGGGTGAATATAATTTACAAATCAATTCTATTTTGTTTCTATTATCATTTTTCATTCTGTCCCAACTTTTTTGGAAATGGGGTTGTACTTAATTCTATTTTTACTAGTGCAAATGTAATTACTGATATCACAGATTAGCACTTTCACTAGCAGTATTCCATTCCTGATATCAGGAATTAGCATTTTTTACTAATGAAAATGGATTTGTTGAGCTATAAACTGGTCAGTTTTGATTTTAAGTGTCCAAATAGTTTTTGGGGTCGCTGTATCTCTGAAGATACATTTTTATAACCTTGTCTTTATTCTCTTTTGCTCTCAGAGGGCACCAGGAAGTTGTTCTCAGGAGCCACTATGGCATCCAGCAGAGGTGCTCTGGTCACTGTCGGACAGGTAAGGAAGCAGTGCATACTGGGAATGATCGGAGTGGGATTGTTGATGATGTGGATACTGATATTCTCTCTTGTTCTCTCTGTCAGTTGGCATGCTATGACCAGGCGAAGCAGCTGGTGTTGGGAACTGGACTCATGGGAGATAACATTCTCACCCACTTCCTGTCCAGCTTCATTGCTGTGAGTATGAAGGCCACTGAATGGCCAGTCAGCAGTGAGAGTACTTTGATGATTATCTGACAGGATTGGATTCATAATGTTTAATGATTCTTGTTAGTCATGTACCATCAGTGGCCTCTGATTCTCTTTGTTACAGGGAGGTTGTGCAACATTCCTCTGTCAGCCGCTGGACGTGATAAAGACGCGATTAATGAACTCTAAAGGAGAATACAGAGTGAGTTCTTCTAAGCGTTCACTCCTTGTCTTTATCTTGCTCTCCGTTGTAGGGCATGACCAGTTGGACTGGGTATACATATTGATTTTCCGATGCATGGCAATCTTGCTTTGAAAGATTTCGATATTGTTCCTTAAATCCGAAGATCAATCTTTTATTTGTGTGCAGCCCTCTTATTAAACAAGTAAATCATTTACATGTGCGTCCACATTTTGCTCAGTGATAAGCCACTGTCAACTTTGATTTCACTCAGCAAAGATTGAGCAGTATAGTGAAGAAGTTATTAGCACAGAGATCCTTTCACTCATTCTGTGCCCAAAGACGAGATCCAGGCATCCATTTGTCATGTCATAATTTCTCTTTTAATGCCCTTTCTGTTCCTCACAGTCAGTTGTTGATTAAAAACAACCAAAAAAGGAACATTCGATTTAAATCACATATAGCATGCAAAAGAAACCATGCACGTCCTTTCTTATTAATATGCGCTCACTGGCTGATGCCAGTAGTCTTAAAGAGACAGTATCAAATTATGCATATTAACAAAAAATATATATGCACTCTAATATGCAATTGCAAGACATAAATTGATGGAATAGACTAAAAAGTACCAATATGATCAAATATAATTTGTAAAATTTAATATTTTCGAATTATATATAGAAGTGTGCGCTAGAAGGTCAGAAGGCCCCATGTATAATTAACTGCATTAGCTGAGAGAGAATTTATTTAATAAGCGAAATGGACATTGTAACCGAAATATACACATCTGAATCGGAATTGAATCATATAAACTCAATTTAATGCACTAATAACCAAGGTCAGTAATTAAGGGATGCTTGGGGCAAAAGTGCCAACAAAAATGACCCTGAAATGCAAAATGTGAGTGCAAAAAAATGCCCTTGTAATGATTTTAGTTTTTTATTAGTAACATCTGATATAGTTATTAATATTGTATTATAGTTTTAGTTTTACATAATATGGCATAAATGAGTTGATTTTATTTTAAGGTTAGAAATTCTCAATTTGTTAAAATGAATTGATGTATTTGACTTTGCTTTGATAAAAACCATGCCATCATAAAGGCAAAAAATGCCACTGGAAATAAAAATATTGCCTCTAAAAGTGAATTTCTGACAATTATTATTTATTTTTTTATGTCCATCAAGTTCCTATATATGAATGTGTGTGTATATATATATATATTAAATGAGATAAAGCATCTTTCCTTTGTTTTTAATTTTGTGTTCAAGTATTCACTTATTTTAGTGTATATTTGATATGATCACTGCATGGTTTATGTAAAATGACACTTTGCATTACATTAGGGGGTGATGCACTGCCTGACTGAAACAGCCAAACTTGGACCACTGGCCTTTTACAAGGTACTGATGCTCTAGAAGTTGTTTCATATTGACACTTCCTGTGGTCAAATTCTGTGGGTTTGAATAGTTTTGTAAACGCACATTTCCCCGCTGTTCATTCACATTGCAGGGTTTAGTTCCGGCCGGGATCCGGTTGATTCCTCACACAATCCTGACGTTTGTCTTCCTGGAACAGCTGAAGAAATACTTCGGCATCAGAGTGATCAGCTGAACTTTGACCTCTTGACCTTCTCCCGCTGGCCACACACTATTGAGTACAATGACAACAACAACATATCTGGACGCCCTCTTTATTTCATTTTCACAGTGTACACAGCGACAAAGCCATCTCTCTTCACACACACACACACACACACACACACACGTTTAGTTGTTATCTATATGAGGACATGGACTTCTGTCCAATCCAAAATGTCTGGTTTGACTGTAGGAGTATTTCCATAGCATGCACCTGTAAAGGAGGAGGTGACATCCATCCAGCAGGAGGAGCACCGGAGCTATGACGAAGTAATCATGTGACAATAGGACTCACTAATATGGATCTACTAATATCTATCGATGGCCTTACGCTCATCTTTTCACGACTTTATATTATAGACGATTTTTAGATTTATGAATTAATGTATGATTAAAAAAACAACCTGTTCTCAAATCATCAAGAGGTTTAAAACGATAGTTCACCCAATAGTAATGAAACTGCTGCAACCATTTACTCACCCTCATGTCATTCCAAATCTGAATGACTGACCTCTGTGGAAAATAAAAAGAAATGTTAACTGGATGTTCATGCTGCTTTTTCTCATACAAGGAAATTGAATTCAGCTCCAATAAATAAATAAAAAGAATTGTCCAAAGTACGTGCATGTGTGAGAAATAAAGTCTTTAAGCACCAGAAATCCTCCTCAAATTCATAGTTACATTTCTGCAGAGATTCATCAAAATATTTTATTTAGTAAATGGCACAATTTTTTTTTTTTTGGGTGAGCTATTCATTTAATGGTCGTCATCGACACACACACAAAGCTTGTCAATTTAGAGTTTTTATTTTATTTCTGGCAGTTTTTATTAAGTATGTTTAACGATAGCCAACAGGTAGGTAGCAGTGCAGCGTGTAAACCTCAGTCCCCTGGCCTCAAGAGGTGCACTAGTGACTGACGCTAGAGGCTGTAGCCTTTAGCCTCCTCGTTAGCATGACCGCCTCCCATGTCGGAGACCCGGTTCGAATCCCGCGTGGAGTGGGTCGAGTAGGACCGGCTACATGTGGTTCAATCTGTATGTGTTCATTTAATAATGGTACATTTTCATAATTATGTATTTTCAAAAATTTGTGTTTGACAGATTATTCATCTCTTGTTGGGTTAGAATGGGGGTGAAAGACAACATTTAAAGGGACAGAATTATATAATTTTTACATCTTAATGTAAAAAAATTACACCTGAATCTTAGTGCTATGCGTTCAATTTTCTAAGAGTATTTCAGTTCAGTTATTTCAGTTTATTATATTTCTGCTGGAAAATCGTGACCCTTCCTCATCTGTTTCAGCAAATGTGCTTGTAGATGTTTTAGTGCCAAGATGACGATGTTTAGGGAATTAAGTTGCACTAATTACTTGTAGTAACTCATGATTCTGTATAACTGGACTCAATTAATTTTTTTTTAAACTAAATATTCAACATATAGCTAACTTTAGATTAAGTTGGTAAATTACCATATTGGTATATTCTGGTTGGGCTCACATAAAACAGAGGCTGTTTGAGGGTTTTACACTTAAAAATGCCGTCTGAAAACTTGAATATTTTTTTTAATCCTGAGATGAAAAGCCTTATGTAACGGTGTTTAGCAGAGGGCCTGTCAGGCAAATGTGTGCCAATGAGTGAATGGAGGTGACCTGCTTGTATGCTAGTGAATTTGTTTATCTGGGTACGAAAAAAAAAATTTGTCTACAAATATATTTGTAATTTATTAAATTTATTAATAGATTTTGCTGCTCCTGCCATCTCAAAACTAAAAATGTAAATATGCAAACTGAAAGAAAGCTGGAACTGCTCTGAACTGCAATCTCTGCTGTCACATACAACATGTAATTTGTCTAAAATAAAATGTTTGGAAATAAAAGTACTAACATTTAAAAAAAAATGTGTTTTTTTTCTGTGTTGGGGTGGGACAATTAGTAAAAGACGTATTTAAGTCACGTGGTGACTTGTGTCTTTGTGGTGTTTTTGTCAAGATGTTGACAACCTCAGTGAACCACATCAAATAACGTGTTTTCTGTATTATAATCAAAGAACTATTACATTTTTAATCGGCTTTCAAAAGTTCTCGTGATGAAAATTAGTTTATCTATTTAATTTATTTCCTGTTTTATGTCAACATATTTTCGGAAGGAAACACAGTTTGTCAACAGACATTTGAAGAGATTTTTTAGTTAGTGAGAACAATAAGGGTTAAGTTAACAAAAACTTGTGAATTGATCATTTAATTCAATGTCAACGTTATATGTGAAGATGCCGGATGTTTCATGCTTTTGCCCGGCGCTTCTTCATCAGCGCGCGCACTGGAACAGCGCATGCGTATGACTGACAGGAATGGCGCGTTTTTCTGAGGTGAGGGACATTTCTAAATAAATCGTCTCATTCCCTTTTTGGAAAGTTAAAAAAAAAACAAAAAAACTTAATACTAATAACATAACATTAAGACGTTACCTACTTGTAGAGGGGAAAATTTGACTAGAGAGCAATATTTTCCTGAATTTGAATCAATCGAAGGAATGACGGCAGTTCGTTAAAGGAATATTCCGGTATTTCATGCAATTGTGGCATAATGTTGATTACAATAAAAATAAATTTCGACTCGACCTGACCTCTCATTAAAAAAAAGCAAATATTTAGGGTAATGTGAGATACAATAAGGGGAAATGGGGCCAATTTTTTGAGTGTTTTTATGTTTTTGTTTGTTTGTTTTTGCAGAAATATGACGTTTATAATGTTATAAAAGCACTTGCATTAATTATTCTATGACGCATCGTGTATTATTTGATATGAAGTTGTTTAAATAATATTTTTTGCCTATGATTACTAAATTACTGGGTTTTCGGCGTTATGTCATCATTGCAACGAAGTTGTAAAAATGGCTATAATTTTACACAGAAAAGGTTAGAAAGTGATTTTATCACATTAATATCGTGTTAACACACATATTATTTGTGTCTTGTGGCTATAATCTTGAAACCATTAGTATTTTAACGTTTATGGATTTACCCCCATTAACTTTCATTGTAAGTGTCTCACTGAAACAGATTTTTTTTTCTTTTTTAGTTTAAAAAGTTTAAATATGGAAATAGTAATGTGATATAAGTTCCAGTACTAGCACTGTATCTGTAAACACATCTATAAACCGAGTGAAAACCACCATTAGAGTGGTTTTAGTACAGCAGAAGTTGAGGCAGTTTTGCTCTATTCGACCAGGTGAGGGAGCTAGTCACCTAAACATGAAGTCAAAATCTTGTGAAGGTTTTAGAGATAACCTGATACACTCATGTCAATAAACTTGTAAAAACTGAGCTCTGCTTGACCGTTTCTCACTTCCTGTCATCATGGAGACACTTGACTAGTTATTGATTTTAGACAAGCAGAATTGTTGTCTCACAGCCAACCAGTTTTATTCTTGTATATTTCTAGATGCAAAGATCCACAGACCTTTTACAAGGTCACAGTTGCCACCATCTGCCACTTCCATTTTGAGACTTTGTGTTATTCTTTGTCATATGTCAATAATATCAGCATATTTTGGCAAATGTATCATCAAAATACAGTTTGGCCCGATTTAAACCTAGAGTTAACATCTATTTTGAGTGATCTGATCATAATTGTTCCACAGAGACAGATTGAAGCTTACATTGTTTGTATTTCCATGTTCAGTATCTCAAATGTGTCTCTTGTGACCACTTGTGTTGAGTGAACGGATCTTAAAATGTAAACCGGTCCACATTTACACCTGTATTTTGTGCAGATCTCTTCAGATCAAACCACCTGAGATGTCATGTGTTATTGAAATGGTTAACACGTGTGACATTATTTGTTGATGTTCATATTTGTTTGTTCAAGCTCCCAAAAAGCAGGCATTGTTTTTTTTTTGTTTTTTTCACTCAACAATTTAGTTCCCACAGACAGGACCCTCTAGAGAAAGAGCATCTTTGTGAGAAAGCCTCAGAGTAAGAAAGATCTGACTTGTACATTAAAGAGTTATAAATATAGTTAAAGAGAATTACATTTTGTATTCTTGATTCTCAGGCAGTAATTCTGCGTAATTAACAGTAATAACACTTGACTCTTGATTTAGTCATTAGACCATCAATGGTCCTCTTGGATCACGCAAATCACTGTTTCAGTTTTTCATGGGACATGAGCGTTGACGTGAAGATGCCATGTAAAGTTCAACTTTTAAGTGTTTTGAGGCCCCTGCGTTCTGTACCATAATGATGCACTCCATCTAGTTGTTCCCGAATGTATGTGAACGTTGTCTAAGTGTGCCTACATACTAGAGTTAATGCTGCGTCTGAGAACGTTGCAAATGCACTGATTTCAAAGGGGATGGTCCATCAGAAGGATGGACAGGGAGAAGGTAAGGGTTTTCAATAGTGAAGCTCCATCATGTGACCTAAAGTTGAGAACATTTAAACTTTTGCTGCAACGAACTCTGGTGAAGGCATCCGTTGACCAGTGAGAATCTTGGAGAGGTGGGACTTGCTGCTCTGTGAAATCGAAAAACATGGCGGACAAGCTCAAACATGTGGTGTATTCATTCCCTGTCCTCTATTATCTTTCTCGGTCTGGCTAAAAAGATGGTGATTGGTGATGGAGATGGAGAGCCTTGAAAAGAGTGTCAGTGTTTACTGGTACATTGTCAAAAAAATGTATTTAAAATAGCCGTCGCTATCCATGACCACCTCTACGCTCGGTGGTGCACGCCTTCCAAACGGACCTTTGGCAGTGTGTAACGGCGCTTTCCCTAGCGTGAAAGCACCCTAAAGGCCAAAGTAGCTATACTTTGAAATCGAAATCAAAACGTATTATCATAACAAAAAATCTGAATATAGTATGACATTTTTTTTAAAAGTTATATTCATATATTTTAAGGACGTATTTATTTATTTATTTTTAAGGATTTTTTTTTTTTCAGTGTGCAATGTGGAAAGTACACAAGATGCAATGCCATTTGGGATAATAATAATAAAAAAAAATGATAATAATAATAATCTGATAATAAATCTAATAATTGTGTCTTCAAAAGGGCAAGGGCCATGAAGAATGTTGGATAATAATCATTATTAATTCACTCTCGTGTTGCTGCTTTTATCCATGTGAAATCATATTCTCTACATCATCATAAGTGAATGTAAATTAATGCTGCAATTACCACTCACAGACTAGAAGACCACTTGTTTATGCATATGTCTGCAATATTAACTCATTTCAATTGGAGCGCTTCAAGTGAATTATGCAATATACCCTGTAGTTTAAACGGAAAGAGAATCAATCTAATTTAACAGCATATTTCACAAAGAACATCTGGTTGGAGATTGATGACTGAAATCCTCACTCCAGTTATTCAAACCTTAGCAGCAGACATACATGCCATTTCTTTTTATCACAAGATCTTGTGCGTTTCTAAAAAAAGCGAATCCATTAGGCTAACTTTGGCAAAAGCATCTCTGGTTACAATGAGATGTATCCATCACAATGATACAGCTTTTGTATCAATTTCTCAAGAGAAAGAACACGCTCTTCACTGCTATCTCTGTGCCAATCATGTTTCACAGTCTTGGGGAACTGGATATTATTTCCAATATAACGTGGCAGGCATGTGTTTTGTGTTTTCAGTCAGTAATCATGCTGTGCATGTCTCAGAAACATGACTTTAGTCTTGCAGATTTAAAGCTCTCATTGTTGGGGAAACTACGACTTACAAGGTATTTTAGCCTTCAATAGTCAATGGTTCACTGACTTTATCTCGCTGTTACCAAAACAAACTCCATGTTGAGCTAATAGTAATGAAGCGGACTCATTTTTTAGGATCTTAAGCAGCTCATGGACAGTACAAGTCATTATTCTGTCTGACCTTTAGTGTGAAGGAACCACCACAGTGGAGAGAACTCCTGGAAGTTTCTTTGGAGATGAGAGGAATGAGGATATTTACAATGCCTGTCACAGGAACACTTGGGTGGCAAGTGATTTTAATATATGTGTCTTTCATGCAGCTTGCTTCACGTGTTATTCTAGTAAACTGGACGTGTTTTTCTGGTTTTCTAGATTTTTTTACCACTTATCCAAGTTGCTTTATCCACTCTTCCAAGAAACATCTTGAACAACAGAGAAATACATTGATTTGACAAGAATAACTCTACTGGAACATTGTACATTGGACCTGGATAATGGAGAACATACAGACACATGTGGCCTGAAGTGATACATGTACATTTTAGGGATAGATTTTTGATTGAGAGGTTTGGGTTTGGGAAGATTTGGGTTTTAAAGTTTAGGAGGATTAGGTGTTAAGAGCTTTAGATAAATATTGGGGTTGGGTTTAGGGTCAAAGAAAATTGGAGTTGGGATTAACGATTGGGTTTTAAAGGTGAAATTTATCCATTTCTGGACACTAATGTTACCAAACGAAATTGCTAAAATAATTACTGAACTCTTCTGCTGTCTTTCACTTGTTGGACAAACAGGGAATCGAGCCCAAACCATTGGCTGATTATACAATCATATGAATAAGTAGTTGTACCTAATAAAGTGGTCGGTGAGTTGCATTCTGAAAATAGTTCATACATAATTCAGTTTTTGCACTAATGAAGTTTCTGTATCAGCCCTTGAATTTGGCCTTTTATTTCACTAGATCAATCAGAGATGTGTGTGTGTGTGTGTGTGTGTGTGGCCTTGGCTTTGACAGACATATCCGTTTTATCCAGGTTTATCCAGACTTCCGTGACAAACGTCAATACACGCAGCGGCAACAGGCACAGAAACACGTTAGTAATGACTTCCTGTCTCGTCACATTTGAATCTCAACCCAGAACTCCGACAGGAATGACACTAGACTTCATCTTTCTATTATTGAATAAAACTTTTAAAACTCATCACTATGTGAAATATAGAGAGTAAATGGGCATATAGTGGTGAAGTGTTGAGGCAGAGTGATATTGTGCACTATGCTATAACATTACGTTACGTTATGTCAGCCATCGGTCACTCCATCTTCTACGAGCTGATATGAACTCTCTCCCGCTGTCAGCCCTGCATTGCTATGGTGATAAATCTCCACGGAAACGGCCTGCAAACTCACTGAAGAATCGGATTACTGTCCTGCTAGGTGTAGGAGGCTGATAAGTTACTTTGAAGACCACCTGGCAACATCCAAGAGAGATTTTGAATCAAGGGTTTTTATGATTCTATTCAGAATGTTCATGATGATTCATGTGCTGCATTTGATGCAGGACTAAATTATTCAGTGTTTCCAGGCAATCTTGAGTGCGTTTGGTAGAGGAATGTGTCTTTTCATTTTTCTTCTGCCTGTTTTTAAATAAAAAACGTGATTCTATATTTTTTTAACAGTTACAATTTGTACATATACCAATATTGATAGCTTGAAAAAGCCAGCATACTGTAATTTTACAGACTTAGTTTTAGGTTTTTCCAGAATCCCTAGTAAATTTTAACTGATCCTAGATCTTTCAAGCTACATTCACCAAACTTGGCACAGACCTTTAGGCTGTTCTGATTCTGATTGATGTATCTTTTCCAACTTATCGGACTTACAGGTTTCCCATTGCGGGATATTGAATATACCCCAAATGCCATAGAATTTTCAGGTCAGGTCAAACAGGTCAAGACTCTGTAAGGCCTGTATAATCTTTAAACTTTAAAAAAACAAAAAATTTTAAACTATTTTAAACAAGTCTTTGTCAAGTCAACATCAAAGTTTGTCTTGTCAAAGTTTACATTTACATTTAGTCATTTAGCATATGCTTTTATCCAAAGCGACTTACAAATGAAGAACAAAACAAGCGATTTGTCATACACAAGTGAACAATTTATTTAGTATCACACTGCCAAGTTCTCACAGTGACTGGAATAGTAAAGATGCTGGCTCAGAAGAATGACACAGACCGAGGTTTATTGTTTTTATTTTTTTATAAAGTAAGAGCATTTAGGGTTGATAGGTTAAGAGCTCGTGGAACAAATGTGTTTTCCGCTGATTCTTGAATGCTGAAATGGAATCAGCAGATTGTGTGGAGGTTGGAAGCTCATTCCACCACAGATTACAAGAGAGAGTGAATGATCATGAAATTGACTTCTCTGTGACGGGACCACCAGGCGGCACACATCCATTGACCCCAGAGAGCGAATTGGGACAGAAACCTGGAGGAGTGAATAGAAGTAAGAGGGTGCTGTTCCATTGGCTGTCCTGAAGGGCAGAGTCAAAGTCTTGAATTTGATGTGGGCAGCTATTGGCAGCCGGTGGAGTGAAATCAAGAATGGGGTGACATGAGCCCTCTTTGGCTGATTGAAGACCAGATGTGCTGCAGTGTTCTGGATCATCTGCAGTGGCTTTATCTTGCTAGATGGGAGACCGCCCAACAGGGCATTACAGTAGTCCAGCTTTGAAACGACCAGAGCTTGGATCAAGGGCTGTGTTGTATATTCAGACAGGAAAGGTCTGATTTTCCTGATGCTGTAAAGCACGAACCTGCAAAACCTGATGGTTGATGAGATGTTGGCAGTGAAGTTAAGCTGGTCATCCATCACCATTCCCAGGTTCCAGGCTGTCCTGGTTGGCATTAGCATAGTTAAACCAAGTTTAATAGTGAGGCTGTGGTCATCAGACAGGTTGGCTAGGATCACGAGGAGTTCTGTCTTGGCAAGGCTGAGTTAAAGTTGACGTTCCTTCACCCAGGCCAAGATCTCCCAGAGGCAGGCAGAGATACGAGCAGAGACGGTGGGGTCATCAGGTAAAGCTGCATATCATCTTCATAGCAGTGGTTGGAGAAGCCACATGTGCCTTAATGATGGGTCAGAGTGATGTAGTGTAGATCAAGAAAAGGAGGGGTCCAAGCACTGATCCCTGAGGGACACCAGTGGTCTGCTGGTGTGAGATTTTACCCTAGATTTAATGTATCTAGCTATCTTTTTTTATGATCAAAACAAATAATTGACTGTCTATGTACTGTAAAAGAACAGTACCACCATTGATATATAGGTGGCACACTTTCCAGATTAAATAATATTTTAAAATCTATATTTTATAAAAAAAAATAAGAGGTGCTGTATATCAATGGTACTCGCACCCACTTTTTATTAACTACTATGTACTTATGCATGTGATACAATGTACTTATCAGCTACACACATCGTTGTTGCATGTACTTACATTTAAAGTACCTGCATTGAATTACATCTGTGGTTACACTGTTAACCTCACCCATAATCCTAAACCTAAACCTACCACAACTCTTACCCTAACCTCTAACTCTAATCTAAAGCCTAACCCCTAAACTTACCCCCACTTCTAAACCTACCTCAACCTCATTAGCAGCAAATGTGAATCTTGTGATAATTTTGCAGAACAATATATAGTTACACAATTAATACCTTGTTTTGTATGTATTTTAATGTTAGTACATTGTGGTTAAAGACACCTAATATAAAGTGGGCCCCTGTAATCTACCGGGTCTATTTTGACCCAAACAAATTGTTTGGAGTTTTATCTAAAACTGAAGGGTTAATACTAGGGTATACTTGTTTTTCTGCATGCCGTTTTGTCCCATGCATGGTGTAGAAGTATACTCTTTTGACCATGGACACGTACTGTGCTGATGAGGAAATGTTCTCTTGCGCACTGCGCGAAACGTAGCAGCACATGGAAAACTGAGCTATTCTTTGGCCTTATTTTAGTACGGAGTTTTTTTCTAAAACGAAGTCTCCAGTCTAAAATACAAGTTTGTACTGTGTATACTGAAGTAACAGCTTTGGCATGAAACTTCTGTTCAGCTAACTTTTCAGCAGCCTACAGTACGAATGGCTCAAGGATAGAGTATACATTGTTTTTTCACGTGCAATTCCGACTCGTGCAAGTTCGAGTGCTCAGCCTTTTATAGTATACTCATTCCACCACATATGCAAATCTACGACTTTGTGATACTCTTTTAGCACAGTGAACTCCAGGCATATGTCCCAGCAACGCAAAAGGATGAGGATCATCCGCGTGCCTAGAAAAGCTAGGCTGCTCGCCGACAGCCCCACGAACTGTTCTGATAAACAGAATTGTGTCTCATGCACTGTAGGTTCATGTAGCATTTTAACATTAAAAATTATACACACCTTTTCTATAAGACTTTCCCACTATTTACTCTCATTATTAGTTCTTCTGGTGCTTTTAAATGATTGCATATATCATACTCACTTGGACCAATTTGCTGAATAGTGAATATGTGTCATTGACATGTAAATGTGGACAATCGTATATTTTAGGTTCTGACTCCTTTATGCTGCTTAGTTTAATCTGGGAGTGAGTTTTGAGTTCTTAAAGTTGAAAAGATCATGGTAGATTCGGCATGTCCTGATAAGAGCATTATATTTGGTGCCTTGAAGAGACACTTGAGACAATGCAGCATGTGTAATTTATTCTGTAGAGATGGAGAAGACACACTTTCGTGGTAGAGTGTTGTTCTGCAGAAGTTTTGCTTGAACATAATTTCCACTGCATTTAGATGGCCAGTTTAACTCTGAAACACAATTCTCCTTCATAGTAAGTGCCTCACAGTAACCACGACTTTTGCTTCTTTTCAGTAAATGGCGGGATGATTCAGAGTTCATTTTTGTGGTAGTCAACAATATGGCAAAAATGCTGCCGATTGTGCACAACTTGTATTAAACTCTGAATATTACTACCAAATTCGTTCTGTGAATTCAGACCCACTTCTATTCCCATTTCTAGTCAGCACAAACACACATATATTAAGACTTGAGTGCTGGTGTTATCGAGTGTATTTGATTAAGAACAGATTTGTCTGTGAGCTGTTTTAATGAAGACAAATGGAACAATAAAACCACAAACTACAATGAGCTTTCTCACAAGCCTCCCAGCTATCTTAGAGCTCTTATTCTCCCTTCCTCCTTTGCAAATTTACTTTTTTATGCGGTATTGACCTGACTCGGCACGCAAAGACGCATTTTTCTCTGAAGTGGCAGCTAATCGTGACGTTTACTGAATCAGCAGAAAAACAATCCCAGGTGGCACTGAATCAAAATGACCTCCAAATCGGTCTATCTGGTAATCTAATGCGATTGTATCTGCTGTGCGTTGCAGTGAGATGGACTACTGGAGTCGCTCTGATCTAAAGAGATCCCTGCGAACACTAGATATCTGTACCGCGAATATGCGATGTACTGTACGTGTGCTGTGAATTTATATCAGATCAGTACAGAATGCATCACTAAACACTTATAGGCACACATAAAGAGACAAAGTCAGTGCACAGTGGTTGGAAGGAGGAAACGTTTTATTGCTCAGATGTGTGGTTTTCAGTTATATAATGTATAGAAACTGGGACAGATTCAAATTATTTATTTAGATGAGTGCTCAGAATCTGCTCATATAGGGATATGTGTGTGTGTGTGTGTGTGTGTGTGTGTGTGTGTGTGTGTGTGTGTGTGTGTGTGTGTTGTTTGGGTCTACTAAAAGTGGCTATAGTGTCATATTTCCAGGTACTACTGTTGGCTGAGCGATATCTAATACCTGTTCAACAGGTTAGCCTTTCATCCTGACTGATTACATGATTGGTCTCTCTCTCTCTCTCTCTCTCTCTCTCTCTCTCTCTCTCTCTCTCTCTCTCACATGCCAGTATAGAGTTATCAAAGCCAGATGAGAGCGGTACATACAAAGTCTTTCATGAACATGAACGCTGATATTCGGCTAGATCAATCAGCATCATAAAATGAAGCATTTTCATGCCAAATATAGAAGATAATAATTAATTAGCGGCCAAGCACCAAAATTGCGAAGCCCCTATTGTATCTGTTTGTGTTTTTATTATTGATATTCTTCTATAGTATTACATACCATAGAACTGTACATAGGAATGTTATGAAATTTGGCACACTGATGGAGGACACTCTCCAATGTAACTGACCCAGGGCTCTCTAACTCAAAACCTCAAGTGCCACCGTTCAAAGTTTCACTTACATTTCAGCCTATAACTTTTTAACTATCTTTGTGCTTTAGACACTAGATTTGGCACCATTTCGATTTTTCTGAAAAAAAAAAAAAACATTTCAAACTCTTAGACCGTATGTTTGATTAGCTCGAAATCATCTAGAGACACTCATGACAAAATGTTTTGAGATTTATTATGATAGTCCAAACCGTTCTTGTATAACGCTTCAACAAATTCAACCGCAAGAACGTCAAAAAAAAAACGTGAGGCTCTATCTTCGCAATGCTTTAGCGTATTGATATGAAACTTGGCGTATGTAAAAGACAAATCGGAAAGATGTTGGGCATTTCATCCTCTACAGTGCACAATATAGTTAAAACATTCAAGGAATCTGGTCAAATCTCAGTGCGTAAAGGGCAAAACGAAAACCAATTCTCTGATCACTCAGACATCACCGTCTTAAAAAAACATCCTTCATCTGTAATGGATATCATGAACATGGGTTTGGGATTACTTTAGTAAACCTTTATTAGTGAACACCCCTCGCCGCTGCATCCACAGATGCAAGTTCAGACTTTACTATGTAAAGGAGAAGCCGTACATCATCACTGTCCAGAAGTGCTGCCGACTTCTCTGGACTCGCTCTCAACTGAGATGGAGAGCAGAACAGTGGAACTGTGTTTTCTGGTCCGATGAATCCACATTTCAAATAGTCTGAATAGTTGAAACACAGCCGCCGTGTTCTCCGGGCCAAATGGACCATCCAAGCTGTTATCAGCATCAGGTCCAAAAGCCAATGTCTGTATGGGCCAGGGGTGTGTCAGTGCCCATGGCATGGGTAACTCGGACATCATTGAGGGCACCATTAATGCATACAGATATGTACAAAATTTGGAGCAGCATACACTGCCATCCAGCACCGTCTTTTCCAGGGACGTCCCAGAGTTTTCAGCAGGACAACTTCAAACCACATACATGGTTGTGCAGCTGAAGACCTGCATAATGTATGAATGAGGGGAAAATTCCACTTTTTAAACTTGCTTAATAAGTGTTATTAGAAGAAATGGTGATGTTTCACAGCGGTAACCACTCGACTGTCCCAACTGTTTTGGAGCATGTTGCAATCATCTGATCTGAACTTACTGTAGCCTACATATAAAAATTTATAAAATAAAAACAATGACATTCACAATATAGCAAAGGGTGAATATAATTTACAGTCACTCCTTGTTTTTATTAGAATTTTGCATACTGTCCCAACTTTTTGGGTATTGGGGTTGTACTATACCATAATGTATAACCAAGTTATTTTTTTATTATCAAATATAATATTATCAAAATGCTAAATATTTGAATGGTCTGATTTTTGGTTGAAATTTTTGGTGATTCATCCAAATATAGAGGCATAAATATGGTAGATGACACATCGCTTTTGCTTTTTAAACTTAAGGCTTTTAGGTTAATATTTACGAATATGTATAGCTTAAAGGGGAAGGTGTATATCAGCGTTTTCCCAGAATTTTAAATCACCCTTTTTCACAGCTACATTTCATATAGTCCTGCTGTGTGAGAAATGCATATTTAAAAGTACAATAATTGCACCTAGCCTCTCAGTTAATGAGACCATGTAAACTGCAGGCGTAATTATTATACAGTAATTGGAAAATTATGTTAATAATAATTTTTTGACAATAAAGTCTTTTTTGCAAAACCTTTATAGACAGAAAACACATGATTTATTCACTCATTATTCAGTGTTACAATAAATCGGCCAGACAACATTGGAAAAGTAAACATTATGCCCCTAAATGAGCAAGTTTGCGTTGTTGGTCTTCAGAACAGTCGGTGTCAGTGATAAAGGCTTAATTACATTTTAACAGATATTGATCTCACGAGCGCAGTGAACATCCCGCCTGTGGGCGCTGATCGATCGGTCCCTGCGGTGACGTCACGCCGGGCTCTCGCTGTACGGCTCAGAACCCACACGCGCACTCAGCTGCGGGAAACAGCGCACGAGGGACGAAACACAACCGAAGTATCGAACCTTTCAGCTCTTCTCCTCTGATTCGTCTTAACCGATGACTGAAATCGAACCTATGATCGTTTCTTCTGGATTAATGCAGGAACTCTTGAATTGATTGATAAGGATGAACACTTTGGGAGATACAGACCCGAACGCTCCTCGGGTAAGTTTTGGATTATCTGAGCGTGATTGGATGATTTGACTATTGAGTCTGTTTATTGATCAGTGAAACAGCGTTTACTTTCCGTCGCGCGCTTAATCGTTGAGTCCATTGCGCGCGCGCTCAAACGCCGTTTTCCGAGATTATTGCTGAGAAAAAATATTTATTATGGATAATTCGATTATTGTTGGTTTTACTACATAAAAGTAATGTAAGAACAACTTTATATATATATATATTTGTTTGACAGTTAACCAGCGTTTGGCGGGTTTTGACTTGACATTAATGTGACAAAACTATGACCCCGTTTATAAATGATAATATCCAAGACACTCTTTCACCGAAATGATACTTTTACCTTTCAGATAGTTGCGAAAAGAACAGAATTTAATCTGAAGAGCATATGTGGAGTCAGCAGACCGCATTCAACATCGTACAGTGCAAAAATGTTTTGTTTGGTAAAATATAATGAACTAGTTTTACTCTTGTCAAATATAGCTATTATTTAACTATCAGATGCATGAAAACACAAAGAGATAAAAATGTATTTTTTTTTTTACTTTATCTTATTATTCTTATTATTTTATACCATGTATTTTGAGAGATTTAGCGACTTTTTTTTTTCTTATCTAATTAAGAGATTAGTCCATTATTAATGGAGTTAATATTAATGAACCAGCATGTCTATTGCCTATTAGATTACATCAATAAAGCTCTCAGATCAGGTAGAAATAACATCTCAAGGTCACAAATGCGCATTTTCAAACAGTGTCAACCTACTGCCCTATTGATGTACATGAATCACTGGACAAACAAACACACACACACACACACAAACAGTGGAAATGACTACCACATGTCCAGTGTCCAGATGAAACATCTTCATCAATGAGCAGAAACACTCTTGCACTGGATAACTGAAACTTTCTATTCATAGTCTGTTGATATTTGTTCATTTTTATACATCACTTCAATTTCAGACAGGAGATGATTTGTTATAAATGCATCAAAGAAACCCAGGCGTAATTACGGTGAGTACTGACAGCCCATCACTGTTCACCGTTGTTGTGTTTGGTACAAAATAATATATGCAGTGAAAGTGAATGGTGGGCAACACTGAAACAAGAACATCATCTTTTATATTCCACAGAAGAAAGACAGTCATACATCAGCACTCAACATTAAGCATTGTCATGAGCTAAAGTAAATTAGTCATGCACTTGTCCGGAGAGAATAAAGGACATTTAAGTTGCATGCTCAAGTAATATGTCAAAGCTTCTGTTTTATATTTGTCTAAAATGACAACTGATGCCCGTCCTAATGCAATCAACTGCATTGGGTGAGGAGGCTGTTGTCATGTGATAATGATGTTACATGTGGTAGTGAAATAAAGCTCCATCATTTACAGCAGTGGTGCGCACACTTCTAGAATGAGATCTACATTTTCATCGCATTGCAGCAAGATATACCGGGTACAATAAAGACTGTACATTACCACAATACCAGCCTCAAATAATCAACAAATAATAACACTCACATTTTACAGAGCCCCTTAGAGGACAGGGTGGGATTTATTTAAAATAGTTTTGTGTTCCCTCGTTATAAATTTACCATTGTTTTACTATAGTAACCTTATTTTAACCTTGACATTCATATAGTTTAACCACATTGATAATACAGGAAATTAAAATCATAATCTTGTGTTTGTTATGATTTTACAATACAAATACTATGGTTTTACTATAGTGATGTTGTAGCCTGTAGTAACTGTAGTTTTTGGCAGAAACCATTACTATAAATGAACAATGGCAATTCTTGTTGTTACCATGATTTTACTACAAATACCAAGTTAAAAATATAGTTACTTACTATGGTAAATTTAATGCGAGGGCACGTAAAGCTATTTTGGTACTTTTTTTGGTTATTTGACATAACGTAGTTTACTAGTTAAAGGGGTCATGAAATGAAGAATCACATTTTCTATGATATTTAAGCATAAAAGTAAACCTGTGCCAAGTCCAGTCATGTATGGTCTGCTGTGGTGACCCCCAACGGTATCAGCCGAAAGAAGAAAAAGAAGAAGATTTAGACAAACAAAAGGTAACCGTACTATAAAAACATACTGTAAATTGCAGAACTCAAAACTTCCTGCTCAGTCTAAAAAGAGCATATATAGTTGCCACCCTGCTGAAACGTCTCATTTAAAATCTGTCTGTTTGTGACATCACAAAACATTGCTCATTTATTTACACATCCCACAACATGCGTCATCGCACCCTTGGCCCCGCCCACTGGCGCAGAGTTCAAGTCAAGAGAGCAGGCATTGTGTGGCTAACTATTCCTGAACACCAAATGGGAACCATCTGGACTATTTGAATTATTTTGTATATAAACATGAACTACACAGACCTTTGACCTCTGCCATGTATCTTGACGCTTTTAAAAGATGCAGTGTCAAGTTACAACTCTGAGAGGGAGAAGCAGTTCTGTGTCATTCAGCTGCTGCCTCTTGCTGCGTTATGGACGTGTTCTCTTGCACATCTGTGTATGTAAACATAGGACGTCTTTGAAGATGGATGATGGATGTCTTTGACCGTTTCGGTGTGTTTCCGGTGATGTGCATCTCAGTGCACCTACGGTGTGTGTGTGGGTCATTTGCGAATAAACCAAAAATTTGCATTCAATATAATGCGCTAGGAGGTGGATTTTCTAGAGTTTTGCATGAGTTAAAATGCACTTTAAAAGGATGTAAACGGCTTATTCACATGAACATTGACGTGTCATGAACATTTGTAAAGCACAACCCTGAAATTTAGTTTTATAATGTTGTGGAGCTTGTTTATACTCTTCCGATTGAGTTTGCTGAATTTGAGGGGCTGAATGATGATATTACTAAATTATGACATCATCATTGGACCTCAGAGAAGATAATAAAATTATAAAAAATAGCAATTCATTAAGCCCTTTAGAAATACAATTTAAGCTAAATCAACAACATTTGCGGCATAATGTTGATAACCACAAAAATGTATTTCAAATGAAAAAAAAAATAGCAAACATTTAGGTTACAGAGACGCACTTATGAGAGAAGTTAATGGAGGGTTTAATTATTCTAATTAATAATCATTTGTTTAATTCGTAATATTGTTTACGTCTTGTGGCTAAACTTTTGAAACAGTGAGTTTTGTTTTTTAAAGAAAAGGAGGGATGAATTTGTGGTAATCATTATGTCACAAATGCCGTTGATTGAACCCGGGATAATCCTTTCAGGTTGATCACAATTGGATTTAAATTACTCTTGATAAGAGGAACGATTTAATGGCAAGTGTCTATTGTAAAAACAGTACACAAGTGTACACAGACAAGAGTGTGATAACTGTAGAGATAACTATAACTCAAACCAGGATTTTCACTTAAATAATCTTGTTTTACATTGACATACCCAATTAAGTACTGTATTTATATTTAAAACATATTGCATGCATAAAGTACTTTATATACAGATAAAGGTATAATTGATTTAATTCTTGAGGCATTGTGCCATTTGTAAGGCCAAGTACATCTACAGGATGTCTCATTGTGTGACTATAGTCCATTAAGTTATTTTTGTTTTTATTGTCTGCTATTTTCCTTCATTTATCTTTTTAATAAAATTCAATCTAGCTCATTTAATATAGTCTGTTGATAGAAATGTGGACAGAACCATTACTGGATGTGTGTGTGTGTGTGTGTGTGTGTGTGTGTATGTTTCTGTGTCTTATTATTGAATTCTAGCCTTCAGGCGAAAGCAGAGTAGTGTCTGTTAAAACACTCACAGAGAGGTTTTTCCTCATCTTTTCAGTGTGTGTGTGTGTGTGTGTGTGTGTGTGTGTGTGTGTGTTCACAGTGAGGAAAATGGCTGAATAAACAAATTAAATAATGTTTAAATGAAAATGTAAAAGTGCAGTAATGGTTGCATGTAGGTATAGACAGGAGTTAAGAGATAGAAAATGTCATTAACTCGATAAGAACAATAAAGATGAACGTTTTACTTTAGAGGAGGTGGTCTGGTTGAGTCATACGCTCTGATGTCACTCAAACTGTGTCATTGCGTAATTAGAAACACAACTCTTTTAACATGGTCAAGATGTGCATTAATTCCCTTTCTAATCCAAGCAATTGAACATTTATTTGTGTTACGGAAAGGCTTGAGTCACAGGTCTTTATGAGGCCTGGAGAAACACAGCCATGACGTTTCTGATGAAGTAAACAGCTCTTGAGGGAGCATTGCTTAAAATGTCGTCACGTAAAAAATATTGTGGGGTCCAGAAGTCTGCATTTAAAATCGAATTTTAACCTAGATCAATAATTTTGTTGGCGTGTTTGCACTGTTACCTATTTTGCATTCTGGCCCAGTTGCGAAAACAACGCAGATAGCACACGCAAATAAACAACACTTAATAAGCTTGAAGCACGCAGCACAGGCAATGGCATAGTTTATCCACCTCACATGAGGGATGCACCATTTGTAACGTGGTGGTGGTGATATTTTAGAAGTGGGATTAGGATCTTATCACAGCCTTTTAATGATAAAAAGAACAAAGTAATACAATAAACATGGAGGAATACAAAAGAACAAATTGTATACATAACACTACAGCTTAACATAATGACAAGAACTGCCCATCAGTGAAGGAAATAAGAGGGTATATACACAGATGAATAATAAGGGAAAAGGGAACAGCTGTGGGAGATGGAGGGCAGGTGAGTGTAATCAAAAGGTGCATTTTGGGAAGTCTAGTCCATGAACAAAGAGGAAAACTAAACAGTCACTGAACTGAAGGTGAGAGAAAAAACACAAGGCAGTTTGTGACAGAACCCCCCCCAAAGGGGTGACTTATGGTACCCAAAGTTGGATGGGAAGGCAGGCAGGGACAAGCTGACGAGGAAGGATCCGGAGGATGATCAAGATGCCAAGGAGGAGTTGGCGGACAATCAGGTGGCCAGGGAGGAGCCTGCGGATGATCAGGAGGCCGGGAGGTGACCAAACAGCAGGGGTTTGGTCAGGCGGACACAGGGTCAGGAGGCCTGGGAGATGGCCACAAGGTGGGGACAGAGCCACAGATGGTGCGGGTAGAGCCGCTGGTGGAGCAGGGAACAGAATTCCAGGAGGAGGATCCAGAGGTGGAGGATTCCCCGCAGGGAATTGAGACTCAGGAGGAGTCGTAGGTGGAACCATCAGGCTGAAGATGGAGGCCTTTTGGGATTGGTTAGCCCAGCTCCTGATTCAGCTGATAGGTAATGGCAGGCCAGAACGACTGTGGCTGCGTTAGTTACAGAAGTAAAAACTCAGGTGTTCGAGGAGTTTGGGGGACCATGGATAAGAACTTTTGGTCTGCATATAGATATATAACTGCTAACTTCACCTGGCGTTGTAGTTGAGCGGTGAAAGGAGCATATTGAGGAACTTCTGAACCAGACATACATGTCCTCTGTGGAGGAGGCAGGGACAAATGACTCGGGGGAGTCTTGGCCCATTTCTCTGGCTGAGGTCACTGCAGTAGTCAAAAAGCTCAGAAGTGGGAAGGTGCCAGAATTGGTCAAGATTTGCCCTGAGATGCTGAAGGCCCTGGATGTTGTTGAGATGTCATGGATGGGACGCCTTTTCAGCATTGCATGGAAGTCAGGGACAGCACCTGGGGATTGGCAAACAGGTGTCATGGTTCCCATTTTTAAAAAGGTGGACTAGAGAGTTTGTTCTAATTATTAAGGGATCACACTTCTCAGCCTACCTGGGAAAGACTATGCCAAGGTGCTGGAAAGAAGACTCTGCTGAATCTGCTGCCACTGTGACCCGGACCCGGATGAGTGGAGGAAAAATCGATGGATGGACGGATGGATGGATGTGTTCAATATACTGGTCATGAGAACCTTATTTGTGATGTTAAATTTGAAGTTTTCCCTGCAAATGTCACATCCGTAATGCTGATTTAGAGAACTGTGTAAAAGTTTTAGGCACTTGTGAAAATACCATGAATAGTTTTCATTTATCAATTAACATCATACAAAGTCCAGAAAACATAAAAAATCAAAATCAATATTTGGTATGGCCACCTTTACCTTTAAAACAGCCCCAATTCTCCTTGATACACCTGGATACAGTTTGGATCGGATGTTTCAAGCTTCTTGAAGCATTCGTCAGAGTTCTCCTGTCTCAATCACTTGTGTCTCTTCATGTAATCACATACTGACTCAATGTTCAGTGGGGGGCACTGTGGGGGCAATGCCATCTCTTGCAGGGCTCCCTGTTCTTCTATTCTAATCTATTTGCAAAAGTAATGTTTGGGAACCTAAAATGTATATTTCCTATTGACACACTAAAGCTGAAGATGTAAATAACCATCTTAAGACAAATGCTTTTGTGAAACACCTTATGTGACTAAAACTTTTGCACAGTACTCTATATAATATATAATATAATATAATATAGTGTAATGCTATATTTATATAATTAAATCGCTTTAACATTTGCCATTTAATAAGCAAATTTAAGTCATAAAACGAACTGCTTGTGCTGATGTATTGTCAGAAACACACCTGTATATACTGGAGTGCTGGTCTAAAGCACATAACTGGTAATCAGGAGGTTGCTGGTTTGATCCCCACAGTCACCACCATTGTGTCCATGAGTAAGACACTTAACTCCAGGTTGCTCCGGGGGGATTGTCCCTGTAATAAGTGCACTGTAAGTCACTTTGGATAAAAGTGTCTGCCAAATGCATAAATGTACTTGTAAAGTATATCTGAAGTAATTGCTACAGAAAAACTACTTTTAGTAAAATGTAATATTGAATGTAGTAATAAATAATAATATTAATAATAATAACAATAAAAATAATTATTTTGTTTTCCATTTGATTAAAATTCTATTAATTAGACATTTTTTTATGATAAAATGTCAAATTAAAACACGGAATTTAGAAAACATAAAATTACATTTTGAAGAAATAAATAGTTATATGGCTTTCATAGGGCACATTGAAGCTACTGAAGAGAACAATATGTTTTACATAATTATCAGATTATATAAATAAGACAATGAGGATCTCAATTAGGGTGACAACATAAAACTTAAACAGATAAACTACAAAAACACAACTGAAAACAGTGATAAACAGCATTATTCAAATTAAATATTATAGTTTTATTGTTAGATTAAGCTACATTTTAAAACATTAATTATATGAACAGTTTTAAAAATGCTTTATTTTTCCAATAATAAAAATAACATTTATTCATGATTAAATTGGTATATTTAACTACATAAAAAAAAATAGTTTTGAATATGTATCATAATTTATTACATTTTATTTATTAATAAATTGATTATTGATTTCATAGATTTTATTTGTAAGTGTCACTGAAATAAAGGCCTAAACATGTGCTACTCAAGTGAATGCAGACGCTTCGTTACGCTTGCACGAATTTGTGCGTAGTTTACAAAAAAAGCATTACAAAATGTGTCACGGAGTATGTGCTGCATTCTGCAGTGAGATTAGTGTGAATTAGTACTGTAAACAGGGCTGGATTGGGAAGTGAAATTGGCCCGGGATTTAACATAGCAACTGGCCCAAAAGTTGAGCAGGGGGTCGCTGTCCTTTTATGTATATCGCGGCGTTTGCGGTCCATTCTGCATAACTCGACAGCTCATTTTAGCTTATCGTGGCCCATTCTCCCGGTTTCGCCTCCGACCCACCGGCCCGCTCGGTTCTCCCAATGGCCAGTTCGCCCCTGATCGGCCCCAAAGTGCGTCGGCCCCCTGGGAAAATGCCCGGTATGCCAGATTACCAATACAGCCCTGACTGTAAATTTTCTCTTTCAAATAATCTATTGTCATACCAGACCAACAGTTTGAAGAGAATCTTTAAAGTCAATATATTTTATAGCAACTTACCAGAATAATAACATGTAGAGTTTAATGGCACATACTTTTGAAGGTACCTCTATCACCCCCTCGAGTACTGAGGGTTGTTACCACCATAGTAACTCAAACTCGTACATCAACTTCGGACTTCAAGTGACTATTGTATCCTTTAAAAGCTTTGACTTTCTACGATTCTGACGCTGTTGTGTGCTTTGAGCTTGTTTTGACTGTTGAGGATTGATTTTGATCAACGATTATATAACATTTCTAGGCCATAGTCTCCCACAGATGATCTCTGATGTCTTTCAAAACACATGTAGCTTCTCACTGGAGATCTCTGAGTACTGAAGTTGTAAATGAATCATGAAAGTTTATCAGTTCCTGCCAATGGGCTCTGATCTCTGGCAGTCGTGGGCTGTTAAATGTAGTGCTTACCTTCAGGATTTCTAAAAGATGGGAGTTTTAAAACTCAGATGACTCCCACTGGAATTTATCACATGGAAATTTCTTGAAAGATTTACAATGTCATAAACTCTCACTTTCCTCCTTTGTCCCAGTATGTCTCTCTCTCTTTGTTTCTGGTGCTCTTTGGGATTTTTGGAGCTTTGTAGTACACATCAGTAGTAAAAAATTCTTGAAAGGCTTCGGTATCTCCTGCTCTTTATTCTTGACGCCGGCTTTAATCGATCTTCACTTCCTGCCAAAACACTGACAGAAACACCGTATTGAACACCTCCAAAACAGTCTCCATCTCTCCACCCAATTCAGTTGCGGATGCTGTGGCTCTCTTCTTGTAATTCTCTCTCTTTTTCTGTCCTTCAAAGTTGCTGTCTCTCACTGTCCTCCTGGGAGTCTTTCTCTTTGGCCCTGTTTACACCTGGTATTAAGATCCATCTCTGGCGATCCAGATCACTCAAATCCGATTCAGGTTTGGTTGCACGTGACCATGTTACATTTGAAGTATAAATGCTAAACTGTCCCGATGCCCTTCAGATAACAGCGAAGGCCTCCTGAATAAAAGTTGTCGGATATATTGATGTTTCAGGTTAAGCGGTGCCTGTAGCTCCTTTTGGCACTATCGGTCATTGGCAGAAATGAACAGCAGTAGTTTGCCATTAGTTTGAGTCCCCATTGCACAGGAGGGTTTCAAAGTACGACCCCAGACTGAGGAGGGAGCAGCGTTGGGGAAGCTTCTTTAAAAATGTAGCTTCCAAAGCAACTTTTAATTAAATCAGTTAATCTACAGTCAAGCTACTATTATGAAAAAGTAGTTTGGTACTAGAGATTAAGGCTGGGTGGTATATCAAATTTTTAAGGTATATCGATATATTTATTGATAGGGGCCAGAGGTGGCTCAGTGGTTAAGCCTCTGGGTTACTGACCGAAAGGTCGGGGGTTCAAATCCCAGCACGATTCAGGGGTGCTGTTTCATGGCTGACCTGCACTCTGACCCCAGCTTAGTTGGGATATGCGAAAACAACTGCATTTCATTGGCCCTGCACAATGACAATAAAGTTGAATCTTAAATACATTTCAAATTCCGCCAGAATGCCCATCTTGGTGAGGTGTTCATGTAAAAACAGAGAGTTATGTTTAAAGTGAATGTAAACATTGGGGGAAATTAAAGTATTATTCATACAGAGTTGAAAGCTTTTTTCTATAGTGTTTTTTATGAATTTTTTTCTATTCAGTGGTATGCACTGTCGCCTCACAGCAAGAAGGTCCTGGGTTCGAGTCCTGGCTCAACTAGGGCCTTTCTGTGTGGAGTTTGCATGTTCTCCCCGTGTTTGTGTGGGTTTTCCTCTGGGTGCTCCGGTTTCCCCCACAAGTCCCAAAAACTTGCAGATTAAGTGAATTGGAGACTCTAAATTGCTCCGTATGTGTGAGAGAGTCCCCCAACCACTGGGGGTTGCATCAGGAAGGGCATCTGGCATAAAACTTGTCAATCAAACATATATATATATATATATATATATGGACTATCGTGAAGTGGACCCTGCACCTACACGGCACAAATGCTAGTAAAGAGAGAGAGTTGGTGTTAGGCTATTATTTGTTGTGGTATTGCAGCTGGTATAAAAAAAATCATCACATTTCACTAAAGATAACTGAAATTGTGGTATTTTGATAAACATAAAAAGTGTGTATCTTGTTGCAATAACATGATGGATACAAGTAGATCTCATTCCTTAGAAGTGTGAGCACCCCTGCTGTAAATGATGGTGATGGATGCTTTCATTTATTTGACTACCGTGCATACATGTAACATAAAATAACATCCTCTACCCAGAACAGTTCATATTTCTGTCCCAGTAGAATCTAGTTGATTGCATAGGTATTAGGTTGGCCTTGTCGTCATTTCAGAAAACTCTGACATGTTACTTGAGCATGTAACCAATACATGCCCTCCGGACAAGTGAATGACCAATATACTTGTCTGAAGGACATGCACATCACAATGCTTAATGTCGAGCCCTGTATTTCATCTGTACAGAATGCCATAAACAGGTTGCATCCATTTACAGAAGCGCCATAATCTGCAGTATGTGTTAATCTTCTTGCTGCTGCTGCAACTCCGGTCGCAAAGCCTTCGCAGCACGACAAATCTTCTGCTGAGAAACAAAGCATGTTGCATGATTCATTTACCATCTCACATGTGGCTTTGACTTACAATTCAACATTTAGTCCACATCGTAGAAAATACTGATCACCATTCAGCCAAAAAATACCAATGATTTTTGGTCCATATCGCCCATCCCTACTAGACATGTCAATTTTCAGACATTTTCATAATCGCTGTGGGAATTAACGATCAATTAATCAATTAATTGTACAATACAATGCAAATGAATGGATGCCACAAGTTCCACAAAGCACATTTAGCCGTCATAAATGTAATTCATATGCCTCCAGTGGATCAATTAATGTTTCCTGAAGTGAAACAGTAGATGTATTTAAGAAATAGATCAATTTTGAGTACTTTCAAGGTCACACATCCTCTCACATCACACGTCAGCAAGTTCAAGAACTGCCGTGTGAAATATGAAAATATATATATATATTTTTCAGCCTTTTTTTGTTAAACACAAGGGAGAAAGAGATCTACATTTACATGTACATTTATGCATTTGGCAGATGCTTTTATCCAAAGTGACTTACAGTGCACTTATTACAGGGACAATCCCCCCGGAGCAAACTGGAGTTAAGTGTCTTAGGGGATCAAACCAGCAACCTCCTGATTACCAGATATGTGCTTTAGCCCACTACGCCGGTTAATGAGTTACTACCTTTTTCACCCACCTTAGTGAATCGTATCGACAAAGTCTGATATTGGTCGACCTCTACTCTTAGGTGCATGTATTTTTCTCTAAATGAGTTACAGATTACTAGATAGATGTGGCATTTAGATTCTCGCCCTCAAATCTATTCAAGGCTCGGCTTCCTTACAACGACAACATTTATCGATCCTTCACTTCCTGCCAAGAAAATGTTTGCCGTGGCCTGGCAGAATGATCTAATTGAACATCACTAATACTATTAGCAGTCTCCGCCTGTCTCACTCTCTCTACCTGTCTCTCTGTTAATACCACTCATTAAAGAACAGCAGATGCTGTGGATTTCTTCTAAAGTATTACACACAAACGTTCAGTTCACTAACCTAAAAGTCCTTTGATCATAGTCCCCTTACTCTGCCCACAAACTCACCAGATCATTTGCATATATTTCTAATGATGGTTGTTATGGTGATAAGCTCTGCAGGATAAATTGCTTGGTTCTCTGTTATTAAATTAATTGTAGCTTATCATTTTTATGCATTTCATATACATAGGCCTATATTCAACCATGTACAAACATATACATATTTAATATTCTACCTCTCTTTCGTTCGGAATGACATACTACTCATATATCTTTATTAAGCCATATGTTTTAAAGGGATAGTACACACAAAAATGTATCATCTGACCCTGACCTGACAGCTGCAGTCACCATTAGGGCTGAAACGATTAGTCGACGTTATAGCTTTATTACATTTCAAATAATACGGAAACAGATCATGTAAATAACTACAAACTCCGAAACTGGCATTTCTCTGTCCAGTCAGGGCCTCTTCTATGAGTTTACATTTACATTTACATTTATTCATTTGGCAGACGATTTTATCCAAAGCGACTTACAAAAGAGGAAAACAAGCGAATCATCTTAAGGAGACAGTGGTACGAAAAGTGCCATATTACAGTTTCACTAGTATACAAAACAGATTTAAGTGCACAAGAATTATTAATATATATATAATTTTATTTATTTTTAGTAGTGACTGGTTAAGTGCTTGTGGAAAAGATGCATTTTAAGCCGTTTTTTGAAGACAGAGTGAGTCAGCATCACGGATTGCGTTGGGAAGGTCATTCCACCAACGTGGTATGATAAAACTGAAAGTCCGGGAAAGTGTTTTGGTGCCTCTTTGTTTTGGTATGACAAGGCGACGTTCCTTAGCCGACCGCAGGCTTCTGGTGGGAACGTCGCTCTGCATAAATGTTTTTAGGTATGCTGGAGCAGACCCAGTGACTGTTCTGTATGCAGCATCAGGGCCGTGAATTTAATACGTGCATCAACCGGCAGCCAGTGGAGAGAGACGAGGAGTGGTGTAACGTGCTCTCTTTGGTTCATTAAAGACCAGACGTGCTGCTGCATTCTGGGTAATTTGCAGAGGTCTAATTGCACATGCAGGAAGGCCTGCAATGAGAGCGTTACAGTAGTCCAGTCTAGTTATGACAAGTGACTGAACAAGCAGATGTGTGGCATGTTCAGAGAGGAAAGGTCTTATCTTCCTGATATTGTAGAGTGTAAATCTACAGTTCAGATTGTCATCAATGGTTACTCCTAGATTTCTGACCGTTTTGGAAGGCGACACTGTAATTGGACCCAGCTGCACGGTGATGTTGTGTTCAACATCAGGGTTGGCTGAAAGACAAGGAGTTCAGTCTTGGCTGGGTTGAGTTGCAGGTGGTGTTCCTTCATCCAGGCTGAGATGTCTGCCAGACAGGCAGCGATTCGAGCGGTCACTGTGGTGTCGTTGGGCTGGAAAGACAAGTAGAGTTGCAGGTCATCAGCGTAGCAGTGGTAAGAGAAACCAATATGAGTTGTGTGAATGTCCCGATCTAAGGGGGAGAGATTAAAACTGCAGCGGTTGATACTCACTCTGTCACGGGACGCTCATCCGCACACACTTAATGCAGCCAGACTATAACGTGACGACTCGAGACTTATTGAATCATAATATATGTGTCACTGTGTGTTTCTTATCTCATTGTCAATATGCAGATTTATTAATAAGAGAGTTTGTTTATTGTGAGTTAAAGATGAATTGAAGTGAACAGAAAGATGAGAGAGGTGTAGTCTTCACCCCATTATACACCGCAACAAAATACGTTTTTGATTTGTTTTTGATTTGGCTTGTTTTTCAATATAAATATCTAAAACTCCTTTAATACAATGTACATTTACTTTAGCAGCTACTGCAGAAGAAAACTTTGTTATCTGAGAATGTTGAAAATAATATTAAAAATACAAATATTTGAAAATATCTAAAAATCCTTTAAAAAAGATGCATTGACATGAGAAGCAGCATATCAGATATTTAGACTTTTAGAGAATAAATCTGGAATATAAGAATATTTTGTCTTTACTGCACTCACAGAAGTATAACCAAGTGAAAAATACACGTATATACAAAATACATTTATATTTAAGATATATTCTCTTAAAGTCTAAATATCTTATATGTTGCTTCTCAAGTAAATGTATTTTTAGACCATTTTAAATGGAAACAAGACAAAAACAATTGATAACAGGATAGCAAAATAATCGTTAGTTGCAACCCTAGTCACCATGCACGCTTATTGCATCTTTTGTCCATTCCTTTGAATGTTAGCAATGCGCCAGAGTGTTTTAGGTGTGAAACTGACTCCACTGGCATCCAAACATCCCTCAAACACACACACACACACACACACGTTTCTACACCTCGCTGAACCTCATCTGGTCAGGCACAAGCAATCTGTTCACAAATCTGTGAAGTCTTCTCATTTCCCAGGTCACCATTTACATGCAGAATGGGTCTGCTTATAGAATCCAGAGATTCAGTTCTGTCAGTATTCCAGAGCACGATGGTGACTTACTTGTTTCTGTGGAACACTATATTTCTTGTCTAATTAATTATTTATTCAGAATATTATTATTAAATGGAATGTTCCAGGTTAATAACCACAAACAATCATTTCAAGTTTATTTAAAAATGTAGCAAAGATGGCATTTACAGGGAGACATTTACAATGGAAGTGAATGAGGACAATCAATAAACGTTAAAATATGCACTATTTCAAAATTAAAGTCACAAGCTGGAAATATTATACATGATTTTAGTGTGATAAAATCTCTTTCTTACCATATGTGTGAAGTTATATCCAAAATTACAACTAAGGAAGTCAAATTTTCATTATGCAAAATTTGTATTATTAACCTCTTTTTGGGCTATTTATTGTTGCATATGTTTATAATCTTCTGATGAATAGTATTTAATATATATATATATAGTGGTTTCCAAACTTTGTAAGCATGTAATTTTGGTTCTGATCTCCCTCCAAATAGTCTTTTTTTATTCCAATTGATGGCAGGAAGTAATTATTATCTTTTAAAAGTTCAGATTCTAAGCTTTCAAACAATACCACATATCCCTGACTTTATGTATCTAGAGAACTAAACATTTTAAGCATAAACTTTTACGTGATATGGCACCCCCTTTTGGACCTGCCGGCGAGTCCACAGCCTTTAAGAGGTTTGAACTCACATGAAAATAAACGATCAATTAATTGCTGTCATTAATGACGCTCTTTTGGTCAGAGCTGTAGTGGGCTGCGCTCATGACATGTGATGCGGATGCATCATGGCCAGGGAGTAACAGAATACATGTAACGGGATTACATATTTAAAATGCAAAATATAAGTAACTACTACAGTTACAATTTAAATCATTGGTAATTAGAATACAGTTACATTCAACAAGTATTTTGATTACTGAAGAGATTACTTTGTATTTTATTGTTATTTGTTTCATTTAATATTTAGTTCTTTCAGATTAAAACATTTATACATATAAATGATCCAAAGTACATTTGCACAGCGGTGAAACACTTTCTTACGATGTGTGACATTCATACGAGCAGACAGAGAAATAGAAATTGTTAGCTTTACGCTAAGCTAAAATGCTATTTCTAGCCGTTTTACATGCACATGTGACCAGACATGATCATATTTATTATCAAGAAAATTCACGTTAGATCATAATTAATTTTTTCTAGTAAGATCTTTGATATTAGGACAAAAAATAAAATGGAGTATAACAGATAAAAAAAGGAGAAATATACAATAGCGCAATAATGTTGTTAGAATATTTTATATACAGTTATGTGCAGGTGATGTAATGTATTGGAGAAGCGGTAGGATGTGTTAAAGAATATAAATGAAATATGGACATAAGTAGGAATGAATGGATTGAATATTGCACATGGTTGTATTGACCAAAGGAAAGAATTTGGGGACAGTTTATGAGGTGGATGCCTGAGGGGAAAAAACTGTTCCTGTGCCTGACTGTTCTGGTGCTCAGTGCTCTGTAGTGCCGGCAAGAGGGCAACAGTTCAAAAAAGAATTATGCTGGGTGAATGGGGTCAAGAGTGATATTACCAGCCCTTTTCCTCAGTCTGGATGTGTACAGTTCCTCTCAGCAGTCCGCTGAACAAAACCAGACAGTTATTGAAGTGCAGAGGACAGACTCAATGAATGCTGAGTACTGTTTCAGCAGCACCTGTGGCATGTTGAACTTCCTCAGCTGGTGAAGGAAGTACAACCTCTGCTGGGTCAAAACTGAGTCAATGTGGGTCTCTCACTTCAGGTCCTGTGAGATGGTAGTGCCCAGGAACCTGAATGACTCCACTGTTGCCACAGTGCTGTTCAGAATGGTAAGGGGAGTTAATGTTGGGGTGTTCATCCTAAAGTCCACTATCATCTCCACTGTTTTAAGCATGTTCAGCTCCAAGTTGTTTTGACTGCACCAGAATGCCAGCTGTTCAACTTCACTTCTGCATGAACTCTCATCATCATCTTGGATGAGGCCGATGACTGTAGTGTCATCTGCGAACTTCAGGAGCTTAACACGGGGGTCTTTGGCAGTGCAGTCATTTGTGTACAGGGAGAAGAGTAGTGGGAAGAGCACACATCCCTGGGGGGCACCAGTGCTGATCGCACAGGTGCTGGAAGTGAGTTTCCCCATTCTCACAATCTGCTGCCTGTCTGTCAGAAAGCTGGGGATCCACTGACAGATAGAGGTAGGAACAGAGAGCTGGGTTAATTTCGTCCATATGAGAGCATGTGTTGATGGTGTTAAAAGCCGAACTGAAGTCAACAAATAGTATCCTTACATAAGTCCCAGGTCTGTCTAGATGTTGAAGTATGTAATGCAGTCCCATGTTGACTATATCATCCACAGACCTGTTTGCCCGATAAGCAAATTGAAGGAGATCCAGAAAGGGACCAGTGATGTCCTTCAGATGGGCTAACACCAGTCTCTCAAATGACTTCATGACCATAGATGTTAGAGTGACAGGTCTGTAGTCATTATATCCTTTTAGCTTGGGTTTCTTTGGGACTGGGATGATCGTGGAGCATTTGAAGCAGCAGGGGACTTCACACTGCTTCAGTGATCTGTGTGAAGATGGGGGCAGCTGGTCAGCACAGGCTTTTAGACAAGTTGGTGAAACACCGTCTGGGCCCTGTGCTTTCCTTGTCTTTTGTTTCTGTAAGACCTGGCACACATCATTTTCACAGATCTTAAGTGCAGGTAGAGTAGCAGGAGAGGGGAGGAGGGGGGTTGCAGGAGGTGTAAATGTTTGTGTGCTGTGAAGGTTGGAGCAGGTGTGGGGTGTGAGACTGGGCCTTTCAAATCTACAGTAAAACACATTCAGGTCATCAGCCAGTTGTTGGTAATGTCTTTCAGGCCTCTCCACCCTGATGCGGGGTCATAAGCTGAAAACTTGTTTTTCAGCTTCTCGGAGTAGCTTCTTTTAGCCACTCTAATCTCCTTTGTCAGTCTGTTTTTGGCCTGATTGTACAAGATTTTATCTCCACTTCTGTAAGCGTCCTCTTTGGCCTGACGTAGCTGCCTGAGTTTAGCTGTAAACCATGGTTTGTCATTGTTTTATGTTAAGTAAGACCTAATAGGAATGCACATATTCACAATAACTGATGTATGATGTCACAGTATCTGTGAGCTCTTCCAGATTGGTTGACAGCTTCAAAAACACTCCAATCAGTGCAGTCAAAGCAGGCTTTTAGTTCCAGCTCTGCCTGATTGGTCCATCTTTTTACAGTCTTTGCTACAGGTTTAGCTGATTTACATGTCTGCCTGTAGGTTGGAAGAAGATGAACCAGACAGTGATCAGAGTGTCCCAAAGGTGCTCTAGGGACAGAGCGATATGCATCCTTTAATGTTGTTTAACAGTGATCCAGTGCATTTCTGTCTCTGGTGGGGCATGTAAGGTGCTGTGTGTATTTTGGCAGATCAAGGGTGAGTTTGGCTATGTTAAAATCTTCAAGAATAATAATAAGAGAGTATTGCTGTTCCATATCTGTGATCTGATCATCCAGCTGTTGCAGCGCTGCACTCACACATCCGTGTGGAGGATTATAAACTCATGTGGCAAGTAGAAAGGCTCACAGTTTATGAAGAGCGCCTCTAAATTATGACAGCACATCTTCTTCAGCATTGTTACATCTGTATAGCAACATTCGTTGATGTAAATACATGTTCCACCGCCTCTCGTTTTCCCTTTTAACTCTGAACATCTGGAATCCCAATAGATGTAATGCGCTGTCCAGAATGGCTTCAGTCAGCCAGGTTTCCGTGAAGCACAATGCAGCAGAATTTGCAAAGTCCTTATTTTTGCGGGTGAGGAATATTCATTTATCTTGTTAGGAAGAGAGCGGAGAGTCGCTAGATGGATGCTTGGCCGTGCGGTACGAAAGCCGCGATGTCTGATTGTTTTGCATTTTAGTGATTTTACCATGGTAAAGGGGGTAGAGAACACTCGTTAGCCATGTTAACACCACTGTAATGCACAATGGCTTATTGCATTAATAAAAAAGCTACTTGAGATCACTGAGAGACATCTTTCGGAGCACTTTAGCTTTTACAATGCCTTCTATTTTTATCTCTGGAGCTCTTAGATCAAACATCATTTTCACGTGAATGAATTCAACACCTTTCAATGCAGTGCAGCACGTCTGCAATTCTATCTGTTAATGGACAACTCATATTGAATTACTCCAACTAAATTAGACAGATGTAAAATCACAAGGAGGGTAATTTAATTGAAAATAAACATATGAGCAGTTTGACTTGGTGTTGTTTAATGTCTACTTCTCCTTCTGGAGCTACAGCTAATATCTCTGGAGACAGAAAGAGAAATATAAATGTAAATAGAGAAGTATGAGCATGAAACATGAATGCACAGACACCAAAGAACAAATGTGAAGCGGAAAAATAAATAAGACAAGGAGTTCAAATGCACTGAGGATAGATTGAGAGCAAATGAAAAAGCACATTTGTGTAATTAAATAACACTATTTTAATATAGAAATATTTGAACAACAAATGTCATGACATGTTGAAGAAAATGAACACACTGCATTAACAGAACTTAACAGTTTTATATTTAAGCTGTTAATAGTTCAGTTGAAATAATATCCCACAACCTTGTACATCCTGAAATTGCAGAAAAATGCTTAGTTGAATTTTCAACTGAATATTAACCACTGACATTTTAGAAAGATTTTTGCAAAGCAAAATATAATGGACCGAATGTTACTTTTCGATTAATAAAGATGTAAAAAAAAAAAATATATATATATATTTTGAAAAGTGAATGGTGAATATTTATTATAGATTTTTTTTAATGATGGAATTTTGTGTGAAATGTTTTTAATGAAAATATTCACAACTTAAATATACAACCATAATAAATGACATTCCCCTTAATGCGAGTAATGTTAATGTAATGCGTTTATTTTAGAATGAGTGAAATTCAGTGGGGGTTTTTTCTTAATGTCCTGAGACCCGAGCATGACTGCTGTGTCCATTTTCCATTTCCCTTTTTGATTTGTAACCAGCAGCACATAAAAAACCTCCAGTGTGCTGTCTGTCTGCACTGGTCTCAGAACAGTTATAGGAGAGCTGTAGGATGCACCCTTGCTCCCTATTTAGTGCATGACTTAACCTCCAGTGTGCTATCTGTCTGCACTGGTCTCAGAACAGTTATAGGAGAGTTATAAGATGCTCCCATGGAGTTTGTACGATGAGCCAATTAAGTTCATTTTTAATTGCAGCCCATTTATAACCTACTTTCTTACACTCTACAGCCTTATACTATTTGTTTTGTAATGCAGATGTTTGGTTTTTTGACCCTTGAATAGTGATGTGTGTACCTGCAGCACATGTGAGACTCCAGATGCACAAAGTGTATGTAGTGCCATTGGAGATCTTGAAGAGTACATTATGTACTCTTTTGGCATTCCTTAAGCGCTCCGTAGAGAATAGAAGAGAGAAAGGCATATAGAAGTTGTAGTTTTATGGTTGTCAGCTGGATGTTGGATTGACGCCCACATTAACACCACCAAATACCCTTGTGAACCTCTGAGAAATAAGTACAGAATCCAGCCATCTGCACACAGTCCTGAACAACCGCCTGAGTAAAACAGTTCAGTGTTTGACTGCTAATATGGGAAGACTTTTCCCACAATTGCATGTGCTTGCAGGGCTGCAACTAATGATTATTTTGATAATCGATTATTAAATGATTATTCAACTATTCTACTATTCGACTATTAATCATTAGCTCTTAACCGATTATTCAGCTTGTGCCTGACTTAAAAGGTTGTATTAAATGTGCTTACTAACAATAAAGAGGACAAAATCATCTTTTAAAAATACCTCTAAATGACATTCACTGAATTACAAGGAAAAAAAACTTGGATGTTTATTAAGTTTAATTGAGGAAAAAAATCACTGCAAAAATCCTCTTGTTATCAAGTGTCTTGTTGCCCGATTAATCCTGGATCAACTGGCACCAAGGTATTGCGTACCTGTGGCACCGTATTCTCTGTAACTCAGTGCCACCGGTTCCGTATGGCATACTACCTCAGCACAAGCCCTCACCACATATAACCCAGGTTCCCTATTCCTCTGTTTCCTACTTCTGAACCCCCCACATTTTGTTCTTCCTTCTTAACCATAGCCAGAAACTCCCTTTCTCAGCTTCCTCTGCCAATTCCTTCAAAGACTTTTTTAAAGCTGCTCCTATGATGCCAATGCCTCTACATAGGTGCTGCATTGAGGTTCCCATAAATCCTTGGCACCCAACCTCCACAGGGTAGGTGGCAGTCCTCCATCCATTTTCCTTGCACTCTGCAGCTAGATCAGCATATTTTCGCTTCTTCCTCTCATAGGCTGTCTCCAGACCCCCTTCCCATGGAACATTAAGCTCAATCATTACTATTTTCCTAGCTGAAGTCGACCACAACACTACATCAGAACACAAGAAGGTAATGGCAACCTTGGTAAGAAATTTTAGCTTCTGGCCAAGGTTGACCATCATTGACCAATCACTTCCAGGCACCAAGATTGATCTGGCTACCCTCCATGCTGTGCCTTGTGCTCTTTTTAACAAAACAAACACCCTGCCTTTGCTTAACTCTATGTACCTCTAGGATCTCTGCCAGCTTCCACAGGACCTGATCATGCCACCATCTGTACCATCCTTGTGCCAGGGCAGTCTTGCACCCAACCAATATGTGCTGCAAGTTAGCTCTTGGGGACTTACAGAGGGGGTAAATCTCCTCTTTTCCATACCACTGAGACAAATTCCCAAGGCTTGGTAGGGTTTTGTAGGTGGATCTCATTAGAAAGCCTGTCCCGACCTGAGGTATCTTCCACAGGTCAGCCCATCCTAACACTCTATCAGATGTCCCCTGCCATATGGGTCAGTGCCCTTGCTGCTGCTGGCTGACTGCCCTAACTTTATACCCTTCCTCTTCCATCCGAGTTACTTCTGTAACTACCATTGCTTTCCTCTGTTTTCGGGAGGCTGCTGACCACAGTGTGGGACCAAAAGACATGAGCCAGAGTAAATGTACATTGTTTTTAAGGAGTTTTAGATATTATTTGGGAAAACATTTTGAAGTCACCTATTAGGCTGTTTGGAAAGTTCTCCTCAGTCAGGCGCGAGCTGCAGTGATGCTCGAGGTTTTCATATGATCTCATGTTACGCTAAAAGTGCTGAAAATAATTTTAGCCATTCTACTTCCATGAGACTGAGCCGTTGGATTAGCGACACCTCCTCTTTCCAAAACCCCAAACACCAAAGATACCAAATGAGCTTTATTGAGAGACAGACATCATGCAGAAACAGTGGTTTAAAACAACTGCAGTAAAATAGCGCCCTCAACTGACAACTGTTATGAACAACATGGCATAAAAATGTCATTAAGCCACAATAATTCGCTGCAACAACAATACTATGAGAACGTGCAAAATGATGGACAGTTGAAAAGCGTCAATGTCCGCGATCCACAGACACATTTTTGTTTACACAGAGACAGGTGAGATAACTCACAACACTTATTTCATTAATATGTTTAAGAGAGTAGGACATTTTTTGCATACCTTTCCATGAAAAATTACTTTTTTATTGTCGACATTGTCGATAACGTTGACTAATCGTTTCAGCCCTGTCCACCACACCAAACAATTTTGCCCCTTATGAAGTATTTTAAAAAGTTAGTGTACTTGTTAAACAAGTGACTGTGAAGAGCGTGCTTGAGGTAAATATCAATTGTGAGCAGAATGTTTTTGTTGAGCGTCATTTCTAACCCCAAGCTGTAATTTGCCAAATTATGCTAAAAGTGCCCATTATATATATAATGTTAATGTTGGCCATCATCCACTCACATTATGACATTTTAGCATATTTTGGGCCGTTTTTCTGCCTCATCCGTCACGTAGCCCCAGCTGCAGGAAGTCTCTGTCTCTCGTCTCTGTCTAATCTCTGTCGGACGTGTTCAACTCTCTCGTCTCGTTCCACGTGGCCTGTTTCTGTGCATTAACCTTGTGTCTGGCAGTGATGTACTATGGAGCAGAGACTGGGTGAGCGATCGCTCTGATCTATAGATGATCTGTCCTGGACTCCGACTGCTGAGCTGTCACACTAAAGACAGAGAGGGGGTGTGTGTGTGTGTGTATAGTTGTGTGAGAGTGTGTTCAGAGGAGAATAATTCCAGATCCGTTCAGGTCTGTTTCTGCTCATCAGTTCAGTGTTATTTGCTGAAATGTTACTTTGAATCCAACTGAATCAATTGACTTTTAAATGGAGCACTTCAGTATCCATTAGATCTCAGTTTTGGGCGGCAGGTATATTAAAGGTGTTGTCACAGTGTTTCCTCACCAGACAGGACATGAGAGTGTTGAATGCATGAGGTACTGGAGGTCTTTACTCGTGACCCAAACTGTAGCAATGAATATCTGTGGTCTCACATTCAATTAAAAGACGAAATCCATTAAACAATTACTCAGTCTGGTGTTGAATCTTTCATGAACCGCAATGAGAAAGCACCGCAGAGGCCATTTAGATTAGCAAATCCACTGACTATCTGAGCCTTGAACTCAAAGGTGAAGTGTGCTATTGTTTTATCGATTTTTCACTTCAAATACTCTTTCCTGTCCCGGATTAATACGCAGAAACATTGATAAGTCAATCATTTTGATGTCCCCGAAAATTGTAAACACTAGTGATGCACCGATTTGGACATTTTGGGTGATACCGATATGTTGCCACTTACCTTATTTTGGCATCAGATCACTGTTTTGCTCAGGAATTGTGTTCAGCGGTGAAATGCTAGATCATTCCTCAATGCTCTTCTATCGCTGTAGGTTGACTTTTCTTCTTTAAACGGAGAGCATGCACGTGTAATGAGTTTGAGATTGTTGCAACAAAACCAACATCATGAAAGCTCGTCAGTCATGCGATATATAGAACATCCGTATGCACATTTATCCAACTGCTGATGGCAGCTATTTCATAGTACTTGAAACACGGGGGGTGCTCTAGAAAATGACATCATTAACGATAGAGCTGATGTTCTTTTGTGTCGCCAGATGTGCAAGAATGTCGATAAAATTGTCACTAGATGCCTCTTTTACTCACTAAGGGGGTAAAAAAGTCACTAAATGAAGCGACAAAGTAGCCAAATTGGCAACACTGAGCGTTACAATGAAAGATCAATAGTAGATGAAAAGTTACAATATCATAGCATGATGCTTGATGTAAAAAAGGTTCATTTATTTTTCTAAAACATTTTTGCACTTTTGTATTTGCAGTTCAAAACTCACATTTTACGTGTGTGTGTACTGTATATAATAGAATATCACAAAATATATTATGCAAACATATTATGTTGGGCAATTCAACGGAAATGTCAACCACATTATGGAAATGAAAGTTACCAAAGGAACAAAAACGTCCTTTTAAATGCTACAGTGGTGTAATGGACAATGGAAAATGCCGTCCGGACCGCTAGAGGGCGCCGCTTGCTTACACAATGCTGACTGAAGAGCTGATTGCAGTCTATTTGTAAACGCAGCCTTTCAAGCTTTTGTTATCGTGCAAGACCTTATTGTGATTTCAATCTTAACTCAATCAATCGTGCAGCATTAATGGATACCACACATCTCAGAAGTCAAAGTTTGCTGTTGTCAAAGCGTTTGGATGATTAAGTGTCACTTAATGACAATTTTCCTCATTAATGTGCGAAAGAGAAAGAATAAAAATGTTCTTTGGAGGTTTATGTTTAAGGCTTAGGATCGGGAGGTCAGTTTTGTGGATATAAAGCTCACTAGAGATTTAACCTTAAAAACCTCATCTGTTTGGGAGAAACTCGCTTTTAGCGCCACACAGTGGACATTTTGACTCGGAACTGCATTAATAAAGATAAGGAACCAAGTATTGTGATTAAACAGACATTTAGCCACAGTCCTTCCATTTTCATGAGAGCAGGATTGGTTAAACATGCTAACGGTCACACAACATGGTCAAGGACGTGACCTAACAATTCACAAAGCAGTTTTACAAACTGATGGATGAGTCAGAATTGTTTTCTGTTGTGTGGTGAAAATAAAACCTTCTCAAAATATAATGA
>JAVLUX010000006.1:2225000-2232500 GCA_032164185.1 Moxostoma hubbsi
TCGCTTGAGCTCGACACTTGTCAGTTTATTGTGAAAAGCTCTCTAAAACACATATGGACCATTCAATCCTGATACCATGACATATATGCAATGAGATTGTGTGGCATCCAGAGAGATAGTTTGTTAAATCTATAATGTCTTTATGACCTGTTGATGGAAATACTCATTCAGATATAAACTGGCAGTGAGATGCAGCAGACACTGATGGGAGAATGTCCTTGCATGTGTCTTTCTCTTTGGGCGAGTCTCACAGAAATAGTTCTTGAAGGGGATTTTTGACATGGAAAGGATTGTAAAAATGTCCTACTCCCTAAAAGATATTACTGAAATAAGTGTTGAGATATCTCACACTTGTACACTTTGTAAACAGCAAACAGTAAATGTGTGACTTACTGACGCTTAATGCCATTTTTATGCCATTTGTTCAGTACAGCTGTCAGTTGAGGGCGCCGTTTGACTGCTGTTGTTTGACTGATTTTTGTTTGTATGTGCACTTTATGCAGATGCTGGGAAAGGAACATCAACATGGGCTACTGGTGGATAATCCGTTCCCCAATTCTATTTGCATATCTGGTAAGAGACTTACTGTATCTCTCCGAGACTCAAAACTGATCTCATGATCTCATGCGGTCTGTTTCAAACCAAAAGATTCACAAGAACATCATCCGTCATGCATCAGTCACTTATCTGTACAGATCCACAGTGTGTGTGTGTGTGTGTTTGTGTGTGTGTGAGTCTGAGTGTGTGCGAGTGCGAGTGCGCATGTGCACGTGTGCGCGCGTGTGTGTGTGTGTGTGTGTTTGTGTGTGTGTGAGTCTGAGTGTGTGCGAGTGCACGTGTGCGCGCGCGTGTGTGTGTGTGTAAGTGTGTGCGAGTGTGTTTGTGTGCGAGTGTGTGTATGTGTGTGTGTGTATGTGTATGTGCAAGTGTGTGTGCGAGTGTGTGTGTGTATGCATGTGTGTGTGTGTGTGTGTGTGTGTGCGAGTGTGTGTGCAAGTGTGTGTGTGTGAGTGAGTGTATGTGTGTGCGAGTGTGTGTGCGTGTGTGTGTGTGAGTGAGTGTGTGTATGTGTGTGCGTGTGTGTGATTGTGTGTGTGTGTGTGTGTGTGTGTGTATGTGTGTGTGTGTGTTGTACATTAATTGGCTGAATTATTGCGATTTGAAATAGTCTCTAGAATCGTTCCGCAGTCACACTCATCCTGATCTTATCTGGGGAAACATTCTGTGAGCGCCTCGGGGACAAGATCACAAAATGAATTGAAAAACTTGTCTCAAGATATAAATATACTGCGGGGGCTTTACAGAGTTATCTTTTTATTATATATTTATCTAAATTTTGTTATGCATTTTAAACCAAATAATGTAATTTCTGTATGTCCTATTATTCTTACTTCAATTGTACTTTTGTGTTGATAAATACTATAAAAAGTAACTAAATGGCATAAAAAATGGACCAATAATATTATAAAACATGAATAAATAATAATATATGTTTTACTTTGTTAAATATATTTAATTAAGTCCCTGAAGAACAGCTTTGTGCATCAATGTTGTCTCTCTCTTTCTCTCTCTGGAATAGATTAATTTCTTTATATTCATTCGCATAATTAAGATTCTGATGTCCAAACTAAGGGCCCATCAGATGAGATACACTGACTATAAATTCAGGTAAAATTTCTCTGTTCCTTATTTCATACAGGACAGACAGTGTGTCATCATTAAATATAGATTAATATATCGTAATCTCACTTTCGTCTTCGTAGGTTGGCGAAGTCGACTCTCACTTTGATCCCGTTGCTGGGAATTCACGCCATCCTCTTCACCTTTGTCATCGATGAGTACGTGCCTAAACAATCTCTTCTGAGACTCATCCGCCTCTTCTATGACCTCCTCTTCAGCTCCTTTCAGGTCAGAGGGCAAAGGTCGACCACCCATGGACTCTGCATGAACATTGAGATGTTATGAGTGATTCTGTGTGAATCTGCTTTTTTTGTGATTGTAGGGTCTGCTTGTTGCCATACTGTACTGCTTTGTGAACAAAGAGGTGAGATATTTCTCTTTTTCCATCCTGCATAGTAATAAAACAAATTTGCCCCAAATAAAGGGCATTGATTATTTACTCTGGTCATTACTGGATGATATATTGTGTATAAGTATCTGTCATAGAGCCGAAACAATGTATTTTCAGTTATAAGTATGACTTTGACAACTTTTTTGCTATTTCTAATCGTTCAGTTTGCGCAGATACACCAGTTCCAACTTCTGACTTCAGCTGTATCGTAATGGACATTTCTAGGGCTGTCAAATGATTATATGTTGAATCGAATAAATTACATGATGGAATTAATAGCATATGTCAATATTTGCTGGGAGGTTGCGCTTACTTCCCCCTGCTGACTGTGATTCGCAAAAACATGTAGTTGGTACTTCAAGCTAGAATTGTTTCGATGGTTGGACAATTCTTTATTAGGGGATTTATGCAAGGCTGGGAGCCTCGACTGTAGTGTTTCAGTAGCTCAAATGGTAACTGGTAGGAAATGGACAGCTTGAAGTCAGGTATAAAAGTGTCTGCCAAATACATCATGTAAATGTATGTCTCTGTAGGTCCAGAGTGAGATGTTGAAGAAGTGGAAGAGGTGGAAACTTGGGAAGGACATTGACGAGGAATACCGTCACACCTATAGCCAGACGGCCCATGCCAAGAGTGGTAGTATCGCACTGGCGATGACACACGAATGCCCTGACACCCCCGAACCACCAGACTCAGCCCCGCCCTCTGCAGAATCTCACCGTTTGGTGAGTGGCTTTCAGAATGGAATGAGCCAAAACAGGGGCAGAGTGAGGCTGCAGTTGACCGCTGAGCCACAAGAGGGCGCTAGTAACTGCAGCTCCCTGACGGAAGACATTTGTTTAGAGGAGCGGCCGCTCAACAGCATGTGCCCAGCAGTGGTAACAGAAACCAACGTTTGAGAGACCTGCTATAGCTGATGTGCTTAAAGTCCAAAAGTGTCTTGAAGATTAACGACGACTGATGTTCTGCTATTATGTTTAATAGATCAAAGGTGCAGATTTGACGGCATTAAAATACCAATGGATGGACCTGTGGAGACAACGTTACTTTATAAATTCGGTAATCTCATTGCCAAAAATGGCCTCAATTATGACAATGCTGGGAGAAACACTGCACAGTGGAACTAGGAAACTTTAAAGCCTGAATCACACTCTACACAAGCTCAATTTCATGCATTGTTGTATTACAAAATGTGTTAGACTGCCATTCACAACACAACGTAAATATGTTGCCTATTTGGGTCAAATATCTCAGTGTTGCCACAAGGGGTGTTACAGCAGACGTTAGTGCATTCTCAGTGTTGTCACAAGGGGTGCTACAGCAGACGTTAGTGCATTCTCAGTGTTGCCACAAGGGGTGCTACAGCAGACGTTAGTGCATTCTCAGTGTTGCCACAAGGGGTGCTACAGCAGACGTTAGTGCATTCTCAGTGTTGCCACAAGGGGTGCTACAGCAGACGTTAGTGCATTCTCAGTGTTGCCACAAGGGGTGCTACAGCAGACGTTAGTGCATTCTCAGTGTTGTCACAAGGGGTGCTACAGCGGACGTTAGTGCATTCTCAGTGTTGTCACAAGGGGTGCTACAGCAGACGTTAGTGCATTCTCAGTGTTGTCACAAGGGGTGCTACCCGGACGTTAGTGCATTCTCAGTGTTGCCACAAGGGGTGCTACAGCAGACGTTAGTGCATTCTCAGTGTTGCCACAAGGGGTGCTACAGCAGACGTTAGTGCATTCTCAGTGTTGCCACAAGGGGTGCTACCCGGACGTTAGTGCATTCTCAGTGTTGCCACAAGGGGTGCTACCCGGACGTTAGTGCATTCTCAGTGTTGCCACAAGGGGTGCTTCAGCAGACGTTAGTGCATTCTCAGTGTTGCCACAAGGGGTGCTACCCGGACGTTAGTGCATTGTCAGTGTTGCCACAAGGGGTGCTACAGCAGACGTTAGTGCATTCTCAGTGTTGCCACAAGGGGTGCTACCCGGACGTTAGTGCATTCTCAGTGTTGCCACAAGGGGTGCTACAGCAGACGTTAGTGCATTCTCAGTGTTGCCACAAGAGGTGCTACAGCAGACATTAGTGCATTCTCAGTGTTGCCACAAGGGGTGCTACAGCAGACGTTAGTGCATTTTCAGTGTTGTCACAAGGGGTGCTACAGCGGACGTTAGTGCATTCTCAGTGTTGTCACAAGGGGTGCTACAGCAGACGTTAGTGCAGTCTCAGTGTTGTCACAAGGGGTGCTACCCGGACGTTAGTGCATTCTCAGTGTTGCCACAAGGGGTGCTACAGCAGACGTTAGTGCATTCTCAGTGTTGCCACAAGGGGTGCTACAGCAGACGTTAGTGCATTCTCAGTGTTGCCACAAGGGGTGCTACAGCAGACGTTAGTGCATTCTCAGTGTTGCCACAAGGGGTGCTACAGCAGACGTTAGTGCATTCTCAGTGTTGCCACAAGGGGTGCTACAGCAGACGTTAGTGCATTCTCAGTGTTGCCACAAGGGGTGCTACAGCAGACGTTAGTGCATTCTCAGTGTTGCCACAAGGGGTGCTACCCGGACGTTAGTGCATTCTCAGTGTTGCCACAAGGGGTGCTACAGCAGACGTTAGTGCATTCTCAGTGTTGCCACAAGGGGTGCTACCCGGACGTTAGTGCATTCTCAGTGTTGCCACAAGGGGTGCTACAGCAGACGTTAGTGCATTCTCAGTGTTGCCACAAGGGGTGCTACAGCGGACGTTAGTGCATTCTCAGTGTTGCCACAAGGGGTGCTACAGCGGACGTTAGTGCATTCTCAGTATTGCCACAAGGGGTGCTACAGCAGACGTTAGTGCATTCTCAGTGTTGCCACAAGAGGTGCTACAGCGGACGTTAGTGCATTCTCAGTGTTGCCACAAGGGGTGCTACAGCAGACGTTAGTGCATTCTCAGTATTGCCACAAGAGGTGCTACAGCAGACGTTAGTGCATTCTCAGTGTTGCCACAAGGGGTGCTACAGCAGACGTTAGTGCATTCTCAGTGTTGCCACAAGGGGTGCTACAGCAGACGTTAGTGCATTCTCAGTATTGCCACAAGAGGTGCTACAGCAGACGTTAGTGCATTCTCAGTGTTGCCACAAGGGGTGCTACAGCAGACGTTAGTGCATTCTCAGTGTTGCCACAAGAGGTGCTACAGCAGACGTTAGTGCATTCTCAGTGTTGCCACAAGAGGTGCTACAGCGGACGTTAGTGCATTCTCAGTGTTGCCACAAGAGGTGCTACAGCGGACGTTAGTGCATTCTCAGTGTTGCCACAAGGGGTACTACAGCAGACGTTAGTGCATTCTCAGTATTGCCACAAGGGGTGCTACAGCAGATGTTAGTGCATTCTCAGTATTGCCACAATGGGTGCTACAGCGGACGTTAGTGCATTCTCAGTGTTGCCACAAGGGGTGCTACAGCGGACGTTAGTGCATTCTCATTGTTGCCACAAGAGGTGCTACAGCGGACGTTAATGTATTCTCAGTGTTGTCACAAGGGGTGCTACAGCGGACGTAAGTGTATTCTCAGTGTTGCCACAAGGGGTGCTACAGCGGACGTTAATGTATTCTCAGTGTTGTCACAAGGGGTGCTACAGCGGACGTTAATGTATTCTCAGTGTTGTCACAAGGGGTGCTACAGCGGACGTAAGTGCATTCTCAGTGTTGCCACAAGGGGTGCTACAGCAGACGTTAGTGTGAACTGTCCGTTTCTATTCGACTTTACGAAGTCAGCTACTGTAATGGCGGTGCAACATTTTGAAGAGAATGTTGCTGAGCAAGTAAGTTAAAATGAATATATTTATAGTTTAATGGCACAGATTTTTGAAGGTACTGTAACTCTGTCACCCCCCCCCCCCCCCCCCCCCCCCCCACTACTTTGGGTTTGTTAATGTCAAAATAATCGCAAGAACACACCTTTAGGATGTTCAACCAGACCGCACATCGGCTAAGTGCTCCCGTATGTTTTTGCATACTTGCGTAAAGTATGTTTCTGGCTTTAAAGACGCTAAAGTCTCCTGCGTTGGTAAATACCCAATAGTATTATTGATTATTGGTGAGGTTTGTTCTAAACCCCCAACTTTAAGTATTAAACTTCAGACTACAGACAAGAATCATACCTTAATTTATGCGGCTTATTGAGGATAGATTTGCTATTACTGCTTGAAGCATCCAGACTTACGATTTTCGCCTGTTGGACAATTAAACGAGTAAAACAAAGCATAGTCTTATGTTGAAGGAGGGATCTGAGCCATATCTAGGGACCAGAATTGAGGCAATGTTTTGCAAAATGATGAGGTTTCTAATGTTAATGCTCTGAGTTTTACATCAACCCTAGCCTAAAGCTTGAACTTAAACATAACCAATAGAGTTGAGAAGGAAATGAGAACTCATACCCCCTTCCTTTGCATCACAAGTGCAATGCTTTATCAGTTCAGCTACCGCGCAATTTGATCACACTGGAACAAGCTTATAAATGTAGCTGGTTATGCAATGTCATGCTGTATAGTAAAAGTGTTTCGATGTCATAAGATAGCATTGTGTGAGGAACAGGTCGATACATCTAACATGCTGTCTTGAAGAATGAAAGTCAGGAGAATCTTTACAATATATGTTTTGGATTTTAGCCAAACAGTTGTTCTTGGGGAAATGCCAATGGAATCACTTTGCTATTTCAGGAGTTTAAGCAGCTTTCATTGAGGCGCCCTTTAAGAAAAGCTCACCAAAACAAACGCTGACAGACATATAAAAGAGGAGGAATGAACTCTGAGGCATCTGACTGACATCCATAATTCAGGTCCATTTTCACGAATCACTCGGCCGCATAAACTCTCCAAGACTCATCAAAGGCAGTTGAGCGTGACGCTTCATATGGGATACTCAGTTTGTTCCAACCATTTGTAGTCATTCCAACCTAAACACAACGGCAATTAATGGGGAAGAACACAGAACTCAACAGAGAGCTCTTGGGAATGTTCCGTATGGTACCCTTGTGAGGCAAAGATTGTAAAGCACCTCAGCTTTCAGAATGACTGTCAGAACCATTATTTATAGATGATAACATGCCTAACCATTCCATATTTGGGTGAAAAAGGGTGTTTGGCTAAAAGCCATGCCATTTTCCTAAGTCAACCGAAGCTGAAAAAAATGACTGTCCTTGTTCATGATGCATTAAATGAACCATTTGCAGTTTTAATACTTAGAATGCGAAAAGAAAGGTTAAAGGTAAGCGTGTCGTTTTATAAGGGGTCCGAGCACCTAATGTTAAGAAACAACGGTATTTATACTGATGAAAAGTGTCTGGGCAGCAAAAACCGTAATTCCTAGAGACACCAAATTTGGCAGGATACAAAAAATGAACGATTTGAAGAATCACAGTGATTTAGCCGTTTTTTTGCTCTGAGTGTTACATGCAAAATTTCAGGC
>JAVLUX010000006.1:2237500-2247500 GCA_032164185.1 Moxostoma hubbsi
TAACATGCATGCGCCTTTAGTGTTTTAGAGTAATATGAGGTCAACATTCGGCCGAACTGCTCGTGTTACAGCTCCCCGTAACTGGGAGAATGGGATGAGAAAAGCTGACTCTGGATCAGCGGCTGCGTGCAATGTTGTACATCGATTGTGTATGCACAGATAATGTCTTAGTTTCTAAAAAGATGACACATTTTTGTTTATAATAGTAGTTTGATTCATGAAACAAACCATTTTTATGACATTTAGTCAACATTCAAGTTTGAAGTTGACTGACATTGTCGATGGGCGCAGCATATGATGACATTTATGAGACAGGTTCAAGTTTGGATTTTGCTGCTTTAGGTAAGACAGTGGTTATACGTCATTATTCATATAGGCTTGTAAGTATTGTAAAAAATAATGCAAAAGTAACTTTCCATAAACATGAACTTTTGAATGAATTAAGTTACTTTTTTAAGGAGCAATGCAATATTCTAGTGAGTTACTTTTAAAAGTATCGTTGCCCAACATTGCATCCGAATTTACATTTCAAGATCAAGAGATGTTTCCACGGCACAGTCTGTCTGTAAATATGAGCGTGCATGTGTGTGTGTGTGATGTTGTTTTAAACACCCTCATTTATAGACTGATTTATTGCCCTGTTCTTATCGTTTGTTCCACACAGAACTGCATAAATAAACTCCAGTTGATTCCAGAGTCCCTTGTGTTTGCTCAACGCTGTGTCAATGTTTATACAACATTTAACTGATAATAAACAGTTTGCTTGGCCTGTGGCTCCACATAATCAACCGAACGTGTGTGAGAGAATGCTTGTGTGTGTGCATGTGTGTTTGTGTGTACTTGTGTCCATACACACAGATGGTTTTCTAGTGATGTTTTTTCATCAAAGGAAGCCACCGGAATTCATTAATTCACAAGTTTTAATTGACAGTATCTCTCTCAGTTTATCTCTTCAGCTCAGGGTATGAACCTAAGAGGAATGACTCTCTCTCTCTCTCTCTCTCTCTCTCTCTCTCTCTCTCTCTCTGGCCACGTTCTAAACCTAGTCATCTACCGTGCTTTCTACTGTCTACATAGGCAGCATCCTAACTAAGGCTCCTGACTCGGAGCCTTCTACAGTAAATAGGCAGAATTACTCAAATAGAGGTCTAACACAGAAGGAGAGAGCTAAGAATGTATGCAATTCTCTTTTAGTATCTGGACAAAGCAAGATATCTTTTGGAAGAGCATGTGTATTGGGAGCCTATGATGCCTTCAAATGCTACCTACGTAGGCAGCACAGAAGGCTTTGCAACAGAGCCTCTCTCTGAGCACAGATAAGAGAGGCTTTAGCACTCATTTTCTCTCAGTGGACGTGTAATGACTGTGATTTAGACACTCTGACACCCAGTTCACATTGCACACTTCACCAGCGCACACTCAGAGAGAGAGAGAGAGAGAGAGAGAGAGAGAGAGACTGAGACTGCTAGAGGAGGAGAGAGGAAAGTCAGCTCCTGTTAAACATGGATGTGTGCTTGCTTGTACCATAGTATTATATGAAGTATGTTGGAGTACCATGTAATCACTCTGGATTACAGTATGTAATCATTCAGTACAGTGATGTTTCAAAGTAAGCTCTGAAAAGTGAAAATGTGCAGTTATTACCTTATGGAGCTCTTTCTACCTCACCTGACCCTTAAAGTGGAAGTGTGTAATTTATGCACCAGTAGCATCATCACACACAGAATAACCAAATATGGTTCCCTCACTTTCTTCCCGCCAGAGAAACACACAGTCCTGCCCCAATCTCACACCACTGGTATGTAAAGCTGGTCAGATAACTCAAACATACAGAGCAATTCTTTTAGGCTATCCACAAAGAACAAATGAACATTTGTATCAGTGTAGCTGCACACAACACAAGTAATCTAATAAAGTAGCAATTACCTTGTGTAGTTTGTGGCTGTTATAACAACTCTCTTGATGGTGAAGCATTGTCAAAAGATGGTCATCGCGGTTCTTTAAAGTTTCAGACCCTTTCCGCCAAACATAGAGCCACATGTTGTTGTTTTAACAATTTTATCAAATATTATAAGAACTTGCACTGAAGCAAGTAAAAACACTGAAGACCTGAAAAAAGACGTAGAAGATAAACAGGCTTCCGGTATGAATCTGGGGATAAAAGCATCTGCACATTGACTAAATGGGACACCTCTGTGCATAGGATAGTGGATAATGTAATGTAATACAGTATAGTAGAGAACAGCAGAGTTGAGTATAGTGTAGTATAGTAAAGTATGGTATTGCATAGTATTGTAGAGTGCTGTATAGTTGGGTAGAATACCATAAAGTATAGTGGAGTATAATATAGTAGAGTACAGTGCAGTATTTTAGGCTATTGTAGAGCTTTTGTAGTAGAGTATAGCATACTACAGTAGTGTATATAACAGACTAATAAAGTATATTAAACAATGCTATAGTAGAATTTGTAAGAGTACATTATAGCTGAGTATAGATACTGAATATTATGACTTTAGTAGAGTACAGTACAGTGTAATTGTATAATATAACAGAGTACAGTATAGTATTGTAGATTTCAGTGTAGTGCACTGTAGTATGATATAGTATAGTATAGTATAGTAAAGTGTAGTATAGTATAGTATAGTATAGTAAAGTGTAGTATAGTATAGTATAGTATAGTGTAGAATAATATAGTATAGTACAGTATAGTAAAGTGTAGTATATTATAGTATAGTATAGTGTAGTAAGTCAGTATAGTAAAGTGTAGTATAGTATAGTATAGTATAGTAAGTCAGTATTGTATTCGTATAGTATAGTATAGTATAGTATAGTAAGTGTAGTACAGTATAGTATAGTATAGTATAGTAAAGTGTAGTATAGTATAGTATAGTATAGTAAGTCAGTATTGTATTCGTATAGTATAGTATAGAATAGTAAAGTGTAGTAAGTCAGTATTGTATTCATATAGTATAGTATAGTATAGTATAGTAAAGTGTAGTAAGTCAGTATTGTATTCGTATAGTATAGTATAGTATAGTGTAGTAAGTCAGTATTGTATTCGTATAGTATAGTATAGTAAAGTGTAGTAAGTCAGTATTGTATTCGTATAGTATAGTATAGTAAAGTGTAGTAAGTCAGTATTGTATTCGTATAGTATAGTATAGTATAGTAAAGTATAGTAAGTCAGTATTGTATTCGTATAGTATAATATAGTAAAGTGTAGTATAGTATAGTATAGTATAGTGTAGTAAGTCAGTATTGTATTCATATAGTATAGTATAGTATAGTAAAGTATAGTAAGTCAGTATTGTATTCGTATAGTATAATATAGTAAAGTGTAGTATAGTATAGTATAGTATAGTATAGTGTAGTAAGTCAGTATTGTATTCATATAGTATAGTATAGTATAGTAAAGTATAGTAAGTCAGTATTGTATTCGTATAGTATAGTATAGTAAAGTGTAGTATAGTATAGTATAGTATAGTGTAGTAAGTCAGTATTGTATTCGTATAGTATAGTATAGTAAAGTGTAGTAAGTCAGTATTGTATTCGTATAGTATAGTATAGTATAGTAAAGTATAGTAAGTCAGTAGTGTATTCGTATAGTATAGTATAGTAAAGTGTAGTATAGTATAGTATAGTATAGTGTAGTAAGTCAGTATTGTATTCAAATAGTATAGTATAGTATAGTAAAGTATAGTAAGTCAGTAGTGTATTCGTATAGTATAGTATAGTAAAGTGTAGTATAGTATAGTATAGTATAGTATAGTGTAGTAAGTCAGTATTGTATTCATATAGTATAGTATAGTATAGTATAGTAAAGTATAGTAAGTCAGTATTGTATTCGTATAGTATAGTATATTATAGTAAAGTGTAGTATAGTATAGTATAGTGTAGTAAGTCAGTATTGTATTCGTATAGTATAGTATAGTAAAGTGTAGTAAGTCAGTATTGTATTCGTATAGTATAGTATAGTATAGTATAGTATAGTAAAGTATAGTAAGTCAGTATTGTATTCGTATAGTATAGTATAGTATAGTATAGTATAGTAAAGTATAGTAAGTCAGTATTGTATTCGTATAGTATAGTATAGTATAGTAAAGTATAGTAAGTCAGTATTGTATTCGTATAGTATAGTAAAGTATAGTAAGTCAGTATTGTATTCGTATAGTATAGTATAGTATAGTAAAGTATAGTAAGTCAGTATTGTATTCGTATAGTATAGTAAAGTGTATTAAGTCAGTATTGTATTCGTATAGTATAGTAAAGTATAGTAAGTCAGTATTGTATTCGTATAGTATAGTAAAGTATAGTAAGTCAGTATTGTATTCGTATAGTATAGTAAAGTGTAGTAAGTCAGTATTGTATTCGTATAGTATAGTATAGTATAGTAAAGTATAGTAAGTCAGTATTGTATTCGTATAGTATAGTATAGTATAGTAAAGTATAGTAAGTCAGTATTGTATTCGTATAGTATAGTAAAGTGTAGTAAGTCAGTATTGTATTCGTATAGTATAGTAAAGTATAGTAAGTCAGTATTGTATTCGTATAGTATAGTAAAGTATAGTAAGTCAGTATTGTATTCGTATAGTATAGTATAGTATAGTAAAGTATAGTAAGTCAGTATTGTATTCGTATAGTATAGTAAAGTGTAGTAAGTCAGTATTGTATTCGTATAGTATAGTATAGTATAGTAAAGTATAGTAAGTCAGTATTGTATTCGTATAGTATAGTATAGTATAGTATAGTATAGTAAAGTATAGTAAGTCAGTATTGTATTCGTATAGTATAGTATAGTATAGTATAGTAAAGTATAGTAAGTCAGTATTGTATTCGTATAGTATAGTATAGTATAGTAAAGTATAGTAAGTCAGTATTGTATTCGTATAGTATAGTATAGTATAGTAAAGTATAGTAAGTCAGTATTGTATTCGTATAGTATAGTATAGTAAAGTATAGTAAGTCAGTATTGTATTCGTATAGTAAGTCAGTATTGTATTCGTATAGTATAGTATAGTAAAGTATAGTAAGTCAGTATTGTATTCGTATAGTATAGTATAGTATAGTAAAGTATAGTAAGTCAGTATTGTATTCGTATAGTATAGTATAGTAAAGTATAGTAAGTCAGTATTGTATTCGTATAGTATAGTATAGTAAAGTATAGTAAGTCAGTATTGTATTCGTATAGTATAGTATAGTAAAGTATAGTAAGTCAGTATTGTATTCGTATAGTATAGTATAGTAAAGTATAGTATAGTAAAGTATAGTAAGTCAGTATTGTATTCGTATAGTATAGTATAGTAAAGTATAGTATAGTAAAGTATAGTAAGTCAGTATTGTATTCGTATAGTATAGTATAGTAAAGTATAGTAAGTCAGTATTGTATTCGTATAGTATAGTATAGTAAAGTATAGTAAGTCAGTATTGTATTCGTATAGTATAGTATAGTATAGTATAGTAAAGTATAGTAAGTCAGTATTGTATTCGTATAGTATAGTATAGTATAGTATACAGTAGTATAAATCAGATTACTCACTGTTTGTCATCTGTCTGTCTGAATCTCTCTCATTTAATGAATAATGCTGCAGCGTGAGGACTTAATCTGTAATCATTGGTAATGTTCCGGAGAGTAATAGAGAATGATGCTGTGTGTGTGTGTGATTTATATTCCAGTGGCATCTGTCTGTCAGAAATGATAGAAACAGTGTAGAAACACTGAGACTTTACAAGCATTCATCTCTGCAGTGCCACTATTCTTCATTCAGCTCACACACGAGTGCTCTGACACATGACACATGACAGATCTCTCTTCACTGCTCACACACTGTACATAAAGCACTGCATTTATTACAATATAAACAACCAGTTCGGTAACATAATAAGTTACAAGCGATATCACTCCTAGCACCATGCTGTTCTGAACATACGTACAGTTGTGAAATTCAGGTGTGTGTCTGTGCAGTGAGGAGTTGTTTGAGGTTCATCATATATACAGTAAATCTAAGCACTGAACTATAGTTCCAAGAGAGTTTCCATGGAAATGACAGAGAAGTTGCCAAAGATGGAGTGTATATATGCCTGAGAAACAAGACAGGCATGTACAGAGATCGTGGTGTGTGTGTGTGTGTGTGTGTGTCTGTGTGTGTGTGTGTATGTGTGTGTGTGTGTGTGTGTGTGTGTGTGTGTGCGCGCATGTGTGTGGGAGAGAGACAAAGGCCACAGTACAGCGGATAAATCACACTGTTGTTCCAGAGAATCATCTTGGCGTAATTCCTCACTGACAGAATCCCCTCTTAAAGGGACAGTACACCCCAAAATGAAAACTCTCTCATCATTTACTCACCCTCAGGCCATCCCAGATGTGTGTGACTTTCTTCCTTCTGTAGAACACAAATTAAGAAGAATATTTCAGCTCTGTAGGTCCATAAAATGCAAGTGAATGGTGACAGAGCTCCAAAAAGCACATAAAGTCATCACAAAGTCCAGTGGTTTAATCAATGTCATCTGAAGTGATATAATTGGTGTAGGTAAGAAACAGATACATTTTTAAGTCTTTTTTTACTCTCAATCTCCACTTTCACTTCCACATTCTTCTTTTGTTTTTGGCAATTCACATTCTTTGTGCATATCGACAACTACTGGTTGGGGCTGGTAAAAGACGGAGCTTTATATTAAAAATGGACTTAAATATTCATCTGTTTCTCGCCCACACCTATTATATCACTTCTGAAAATATAGCTTTAACCACTGGAGTCCTATGGAATTTTTTTATGCTGCACTTATGTGCATTTAGAAACTTAAAATTTCAGTCACCATTCACTTGCATTGTTTGGACCTACAGAGCTGAAATATTCTGCTAAAAAAATCGCAATTTGTGTTCTACAGAAAGAAAGAAAATCACACACATCTGGGTTGGCATGAGGGTGATAAAATTATGAGAATTAAATTTTTTTTAGGTGAACTGTCCCTTTAAGATGAATGCAACAGTGCATGTGATGCAAATATCATCATCAGCAAAGTATGCGCGTACAGCCTAGCTATTCTTTGCACGTTGTTGGTGAATTCGCCTGCCGTTAATGTTGACTGTGCTAGTACACGTGTCTTAATCTTAATAATTAGATGTTTACTCACTCCATATGTAGTTTTGCAGTAGATGTGACTGATGACAACAGCATGTGATATGTTTCTGTCGTCTTTTTCCTGTATTACTGTGAAATCTAAAAGGGTTTTTGCTACAACAGAATATTGTAGTAGTAATATTAAGGTAGTTGCTGAGATAAACTGAAATATTGTTTTTTAACTGTGACTTTTTTGCGGATTCTGGATGCTGCACACCTTAAAGTGTGTTTGTGAATGTGTGTGTGCGGGGCAGATATACTGTAGGTCAGCGCTGTGTATAAACACTCAAATATTAATGAGTGTATTTTCCATTTTGATTGAATTATTATTTTTTCATTCCATTCTAACTGCTCCCCACTCATCACACACACACACACACACACACACACACACACACACACACACACTCACTCTCCCACACACACACACACACAGACACACACACTCTCTCACACACACACACACACTCACTCTCATACACACACACACTCACTCTCTCACACACACACACACACACACACACACACTCTCTCACACACACACACACACACTATCACACACACTCACTCACACACACACACACACACACTCTCTCTCTCTCACACACACACACACACACACATACACTCACTCTCCCACACACACACACATGCACACACATACAAACACACACACACACTCTCACTCTCTCTCACACACACACACACATACACACACACACTCTCTCTCTCTCACACACACACACACTATCACACACACTCACTCTCTCTCACACACACACACACACACACACACATACACACACACACTCTCTCTCACACACACACATACAAACACACACACACACACATTCTCACACACACACATACACACACACACACACACACACACATACACACACACACACACACACACATGGAGGAGGAGTTTCTACACACATGGTGACTGGGCAGAGGAAGATGGTGACTGCCCAAGGAAGACGCAGTTTACCAACAGGGAAATTATTTATTGGAAGATATATGTTGCATGGGGTTACTTACGGGGAAATCTACACAGACTCCCGTTCAAGATGCTGATACAAACACATATTTTAGCAAGCATCCGGCATCAAGTTTGAATCACGTAGCCGAGTCGGACGGTCCGGGCCAGCCACCACGACGGGTGGGAAAGTGCAAAGCCACAAGTCCAAGCCCGGGCAAGGGGGACCAAGGGGACAATTTCATTGGACATAGCGAGGGGTGGGGCCTCATGGCAGGGTGGAGCCAGAGGTGCCACATTGATGGGGCTTGGGCCCTGTGGTCGTGCATCGGGGGGCATCGAAGCACTTACCTGGCTCCTGATACCCACCTGCGGATCGGTCGGGGAGGGGTGAGGAGATACATCGTTCCACAGTCCGTTGGAACCTGCCAGAATGAAATGGTGGATGGTGGTTGTAATGGCGGCCGTATGCACCGGGGTATGTGACCCAGAGAATGAGAAAACTGCTCTTTTGTTGAGTTTTTGGTACTGCAACCACTTGGGCATGTGGCCTGCATTCTCATTCAGGGCCTCCACCAGGGGACAGAGTGGTCTGTCTACCAGCTCCGGAACAGCAGGTCTCCTCGTCCCTGGGTCGCCCGTCGCAGGGGCACTTCGAGGTCTTCTTCATAGCAGCCGGTCATGAGACAGGTGGCACCTGCTTCCTGCAGGGGGCTCGACGCAGTGAGGGGCCACGGGGGCTGGCCGCGGCGGAGCCGGTGTGCGCGCCAGAGATGGAGTGCAGGATCTTGAGCTGTGTTGGGGCAGGATGTGTTGAACTGCTGGGCAAAGTCCTCGACGGTGTTGCCGAATAGGCCGGCCTGGGAGATGGGGGCTTTAAGGAACCGTGCCTTGTCGGCCTCGTGCATCTCGACCAGGTTGAGCCAAAGGTGGTGCTCCTGGACCAACAAGATGGACATCGCCCACCTGAGAGACCGCGCCGTGACCTTCGTCACCCAGAGGGTGAGGTCGGTCGCCGAGCACAGCTCCTGCATCAATCCCAGGGTGGAACTAGCCTCGTGCAGCTTTTTGAGTGCCTTGGCTTGGTGGACATGCAGGAGAGCCATGGCGTGCAGGATGGAGGTGGCTTGTCCAGCGGCACCGTAGGCCTTCGCCATCAGGGACGACGTAGACCTACAGGCCTTGGATGGGAGCTTTGGGCACCTGCGCCAGGTTCCGGCACTCTGCGGGCATAGGGGCATTGCGAGCGCCTTATCCACTAGGGAGATCACCGAGTAGCCCCTGGCCACCCCTCCATCGAGGGTAGTGAGGGCGGGGACAGCTGAAAGATCGGGACCGGGCAGTAAAAGGTGCAGAGAAAATCTGAATGAGCGGTTCGCACGCCAGCTTCATATAGGGAGTGGCATACAAATACCTTTTTTCCATCATACCAAATGACCTTTTTTTTTATCTTTTTCTGATTTACATTATTAATTTCTGGGTGTAAATAAGGCGACTCTGTTCTCAATCATGTCAACTCTATCTGAGAAAAAAATTCTGTTAATATGACAAAGCAATCAAAAGTTATAACATTACAAATATAATTGATCATAGTGTCCAAAAACATCTCCAAACAAATAAAAGATAATAATTGTACATAAGAACTAATTACACATGCAAACACAACAATGACTAAAGGTTTGCATAGCATGCAGACATGATTTTAGTCATGAGATTTATGCCGGAGGACCCATCCGAGCATAAAGGGTTAACTATAAACGAATGCTTTATGAATATTTTATACTGTGTAGCTATCATAAAATGTAACCAATGTTCGGATACGATCCACCTTTGCAAGCCTCGGCTCAATCATATAAGTTATCCTGTCAGATAAATGTGAATCACAATTGCTTCAGAAACAGAA
>JAVLUX010000006.1:2250000-2290000 GCA_032164185.1 Moxostoma hubbsi
TTAGATGTATATTTACATTTCGTACTTCAAACCTTATTATTTCCACAAATAATTGTTTGATGGATAATTAATTACGTTGGCTTGACAAAGCCAACATAATTATTGTCATGAACTTGAATTACATTCAAACGTTAAATTCAAATGTACATGGCACGAATTCAGATGGTTAAGTCCAAGGTTCAGACAATGGCATATGAAGTATCCCATGTCTTATGGTTGGAGTTGGCATCAGTTCATCCTCTGAAGTCCATCATAACAGACTGAAGTGATGTTTGGCACCGTCTGCATTTAGTCATCATTCAGCGACACGAAGCAGGAATGGTGCTGGATCCAGCCGGTTCTGGTGACCTCAGGATAGGAGTCCCGAGGTTGAGAAGGGGAAACAAATTAAATAATATAAAGCATAGATGCCATTCAGTTTATTGCAGAGTTATAAATCATGATCAATGTTTCAGGTTCCGGCAGACTAAACTAAAGCAGCCTAATTGTGGGTTGGAGGATAAATGAGGTGTATGTCTGGCTAAATAGATGAGTCTTTAGTCTAGACTTAAACTGAGGGAGTGTGTCTGCATCTCGAACAGTGTTAGGGAGACTATTCTGTAGTTTAGGAGCCAAATATGAAAAGGATCTACTGTACCTCCTTTTGTGGATTTTGATATTCTAGGAACTATTAACAGGCCAGAACTTTGCGATCGTAATGAACGTGATGGAATATAGCATGGTAGAAGGTCACTTAAGTACTGCGGAGACCATTCAAAGATTGTATGTATTTACAGAATATTAAAATTAATATGGAATTTAACAGGTAACAATGTAGCGATGATAAAATGGGGCTAATATGATCATATTTCTGGCTGCTGCATTTCAAACCAATTGAAGTTTATTTATTGGTCTTGCTGGACATCCTCCCAGTAATGCATTACAATAATCTAGTCTTGAGGTCATGAATGCATGAATTAGTTTTTCGGCATCAGCAACAGAGAGCATATGCCTTATTTCTTAGGTGGAAGAATGCTGTTCTACAAACATTGGTAATGTGATTTTCAAAGGACAGATTGGTATCAAATATATTTTTAGACTTTTTTGGTCAGAATTGTCAGAATTGAGTAGAAGTAAATTTCTGGCCATCAAATATTTTATTTCATTGAAACACTGCTCATTTGGAGAATTGTGAAATCTCATCAGGTTTTGAAGAAATATAAAGTTGTGTATCGTCGGCATAACAGTGGAAATTTATTCCACGATTCCTGATAATATCTCCCAGGTGAAGCATATACATGGAGAAAAGCAGAGGCCCTAAAACTGATCCCTGTGGCACTCCATATTTTACTTTGCTTGGATTGACAATACCTCATTTGTTTTGTTCAAGTTTGACCTTAATCAAATTTTTTGTAAATGATTTAGTGAGAGTTTTGTGTTTGGTAGTTCGGGTAACAGACACAGTCTCTATGAGATATCTAGGTGATACCGTCTCTATGTGTCGTAGTTTATGTGACCTGTGTGATGTCTCAAACTTTAAATTCAGAATTTTTTTTTAATACACAGTTTCAGGTTTTATATTCAAATTCTGGGGCACTCAAGAAGGGCAATCGAGCCTGTATTTAATCAAACTCCTTCTTGGCCAATCACAACACAGTTTACAGTTAGAAAAGGAAGCATTCGCTGTGAAATAGTGACAATGTGAGATCATGAATGAATGAGAGCCACCACCGTCCTGATGTAAACTCTAGTGTGATTGGTCAACAGGCTAATACATTAAATAAATGATTATTGGTCATCTAATTTCTGACATGCTTTTCTTTATCAGACCAACATTTGCCATATGTTGTAACTACAAGGCAGTAAGCTAATCTTTGCTGCTGTTTTAATTATTATTATTTATTATTTATATGAATGCTCTATATATCACCCAGGGTATACATTCATATTTGCTGCTGTTTTGCGCACCAACCAGCTTCCGTTTAAGTTTGGCAAAGTTCATATAGATTCTTGACTCATCGTTTAGCCCCAGTCAATTAAGTTCTGCTTTACAGATTCTCGGTCCTACTCTTAGTATTACCATTTAATTCTACTTGGCTAAGTCCTTATAGATTCTCGGTTCGCCATTTAGCCTTTTAGCACATACTTAACTAATGGGGCACTTCTGAAGTAGCTTAGTTAAGCCAACTCTGACCATAGATTTGTAGTTAATAAGAAATATACTAGAAAGCAGTCTTTCATAATGAATAAAAAAGTAACAATTTATTTTGCCAGGTAATAGTAATGCATTCAAACAATCTAATTAAAATAATAAATCAAACTCAAAACTATCAATAAACCAAGCATGATAATATAATTATAGTTGCATTCCATTCAAACATTTACCAAACATAAGATATTCAAATTGCAATTACCAGGTAGACTACACACATGGTTTTCTGTGTGGATCAATCTAGCTGCAGAGAGACCATGATTTCTTTGTCATTATACACGGCAACTGTGTGGGAGATCTGAATGCAGATTCCATAAACAATGTGTTACCTTTCCTTATATACCCAAACTAGAGAAAACATGAACAAAGGGCATTTTGGGAGTGGTTAGGTTTGGAAGTCCTGGGGTCATACTTTATCTGCATGCAGGCAGGGATGGGGACGGACCTCCAGAATTATACAGTATTTGTCAAAGACCTTATAACTTTGTTACCAATAGTTTTATCAAAATGGGAAAGAGACCATTATATCAGTCGCACTGAGACATTTTAAATGATATCAAACATGCATGTTACGTTATTTGTTTACATCAGATATTATATTTTGTTACATACAGTTCTTAGGTGAGTTTGAAGTGATTCTGAGCTGAAGGTAAAGGAGGAGTAGACTGTGTGTGAGTTTTACGAGAATAGGCCTAAATTGGCCTGAGGTGAGATAGAGGTCAGATGTGAGATTTGTTTTATTGTCCTTGCTCAGTAGGATGTGTTGACTCAGGTGAAAGTGTTCTTCTGTGTGAGAGTTTTTAATGACAGAGTTCTTTGACTTTTACAACATCTTGATGTCAGCCTTACACTATTCAGCTTGTTCCCTTAGATTAGTTTATATAAATGTACATAAATGCTCAGATTACAAAGGTAAGACATGAAAAGGTACAGATAAACAAAACCATTACATCATCTACCATCTACATTATTTCCCCTACACCACAAATAGACATCTATATTCAGTATTAACCCTAACTATTCAGAGTTCTGTTTGGGGGGAAAAGGTTATTATATTGATAAATATGATAATAATTTCAGTCTAAATCCAGATATTAGATCCAGTGAAATTACGTGACTGTGGAGACATCATGATTTGACATGTTCCATTACACATATTGTGCAGTTTCAAGGTGAAATGTCCACTGAGTTACATTTAAAGCAAGTTAAACTTTCTCCTAAACAAGTGAGGTTTTTACAGTTAATGCTCTCTCATGTTGAAATCATCAAATCTTACCTTGCAACCCTAAACAGACTCACCGAGAGTGTCATAAAAAGCAGTTGATTTTAGTATTTCAAGACCAAAGTACAATGCCAACATGGCCATGTAGTGTATCTGCGAAATGTATCTTTACTGCACACCTGCATATACATAAAGAAGATATTTCATCAAACGCAAGTGTCAGCTTCATTGAATTCAGCATGGGAATAAACATCAGATATCAGATGTTTTTACTGGAACATGTCAATGTGCCCTTTTCTGTGACCTTTTTATTAAAAAACAAATACATCCAGAATAAGATATGCATAATCAAGTGAATTCAATTAACATGTGCACATTGTGCCAAACCTTTAATCCTCTTAAAGAAAGAAAGAAACAGACTCCTGTAAGAGTGTGACTGACACTTTTCTCATTTCTTTCTCGTCCTCCTGCTGGCAATAATTTTACAGATCAGCAGCGCTTGTGTTCTGGCATCATTGGGGTGTGTGCAGATTAAATCAGGATTTGATTTTGATTTGACTCTTTAGAACTGATACAGTGATGAAATGTGCAGTAATCAGTTTAAAGTTTAACTATCAGATTCTTTGATGGGGGGGGGGGTGTTAGCTTATTGCGGACCATTTGGCACATTTTGCGGCTGACCAACCGGGCCTGCACGGTTCTCCCGATGGCCAGTTCGCCCCTGATCAGCCCCAAAGTGCGTCAGCCCACCGGGAAAATACCCAGTATGCCAGATTACCAGTGCAGTCCTGGTTTTGTGTGTTAGGCTCATAAATCACACTTGGGATTGAGTGTTGTTTATGCATTTGTAACGTTGTCAATTTTCCTATTCAGACTACGTTGTGTTGATACTGTTTGGTCACCACCTCCAATTTAAAATCTGGATCCGGAAGCAAGATGCAAATTCGTTGACCCTCCCAAACTCAGTTTATAATTAGCTCTCATAAGATTAGGATAAGTGTAAAAACCGCTTCGGGTTCCCTCAGAGCCCATCCAGACCATGAGGGTGAAAACGCAAGTTACCAAGGCTTCACATCACGTTTCTGAGTAATTTTGAAAACAGGAAGCTGGATGGCTGGAATGACAGAACATTCTAGAGGTTCCTAAATGATGAACTGAAAATATATTGATCTGTTTCTCACCCACACCTATCATATCTCTTCTGAACACATGGATTAAACCACTGGAGTCTTATGGATTACTCTTATGAACTTTCATCTAAAGATATTCAGATTTATTTATTTATTTATTATTTCATTATGTCATACACTGTTTGTGTTGTTATGTAAAAAATGTGTCAAACGTATGAACTCACCCACTGCAAACCAATATAAACAAATAACCTGTACCTGATACGTTCATTTACATGACCAAATTCTTGTAAATGTGCTGTTTGTTTATATCGCTGGTGCTTGAAGGTATATTGTTCATTGTAAGATACCACTATGGTAACACTGCAACAAACATGACACAATCTGCATCCAAAATCACGTCCTGTCGGAGTATTTACTGTATTTGATGATGGACACTAAAACAGTTCATTCTTTAGGTATGCTGGTGAGTATGAAGACATTCCAGACATACGTCACCCAGGAATGTAGGTAATGTCCCGTGACTCAAGTTTTTGACATTTTAACAACAACAGCATCAAATCTTCTCTGGTTTTATAAAAAACAATCACCAGGAACAACTTTCTATATATTGCACTTACAGAAAGTGAAGTTACGCAATTTTCTGTTGTTTCAAAGGGTGGGTGACCAAAATAATCAAAAAGGAATACCACTGTGTGGAGCGGAGTGGGGCAGGGCCGGGCTGGAATGTTGCACGCCCGGTCCCCAATCGGCCTGATGGGGCACGCAAGGGATAAAGGCAGCCGGTGACGACGGTTTGAGAGAGAGAGAAAATGACTGGCGGCTGCCCTGTATGTGTTCATGTTTGAGTGTTTTTGTTTAAGTTTGTTATTAAATATTATTTATATTGTTAAAATATTATATTATATTGTTATATTGTTATTGTTATTGTTTATATAAGTCGGTTCTCGCCTCCTCCTTGCCCATCCTAACACCCGTACATTGGTGCTGAAACCGGGGAGGGAGGAAGGATGCCCGTCACAGAGTCCTCGACACTGCCGTCCCCCCAGGGGAGCACCGCTGACATCTGCTGGGTGACGGAGTAGCCCGACCGCCCGGACGTGGGGAACGGCCGCCGTCCACGGGGCGAGTGGGGACTGGATCCCCCGACCGCCTGGAGTGGTAGGGCTGCTGCCAGGAGTGAAGGAGTGTCCCCACGTGCCGCTAGGAAAGCGCAGGGGCGTTCTGTCCGCTGGGGGTCGGAGGTTTGACTCCGGTTCGCCCGGGGAGGAGCGGCTGTCGTCCACCTGAGAGTGGGGAGGAGTGTTGGAGGACCACGCAACGGTACATCAGAGAACCAGTGAGTGAGCTTTCTCTCTCTCTCCTCTCTCTCTCTCTCTCTCTCTTTCGCACTGTGTTGGCCTTTTCCCTTGCCTATTTTGTTGTTTTTTGTTGTTGTTGTTTTCCCCCTCATATCTCCGCCCAGGTCGAGGAAGACGGGGATAACCAGCCGGCAGACGGGGCGCAAAGACCTCTCGGGTGACTTTAGATCATTGCAGTGGCTAAATGTTTAAAACAAGATTTAGGATAGTCCCGCAACCAACCCACGCCATTGGTCGAATCAATGAATACAAAATCACACTTTTTCAATCCCATATATGTTGTTTGGTTTGCTGTCTCAAATTGTCCCAATGAACCTTGTACTCCAGCACGACATTCATACCACTGAGCCCATGTATCCCGCCAATCATGAATCTATTTACATACTTTAAAAACGCTCCAGTGCAACATGATGTTAAACTACAATACTGCACATGCTTTTCTACAGGGTCTTTGTGTTTTGGAAGCACTGCAATATACTTGACAGTTTGAAATCTATGGAGAGCTTCTGCCTGTGCTTGTGGCCATGTCATGCTACCACCTACAAAGCAGCTATTTAATAAATACAGCCACATTTAGCAGACACTTTCATCTGAAGATGCTTTCCTCCAATTTATGTTCAAACAAATATTCACTCAGTGCACTTTTCTCCTCACAAACTCTATGAAGGATAAATGATTTTCTATAGATCTTTTATTTTTATTTTTATTGTCATAATTTAAGCCTGTATGTGTCTGAGGACACTGAGGGTGTGTGTGCGCCCTCGTGCATGTGTGTGAATCATGATGATTAGGAATAAAAGGACATTTCATTGATTTTACAGAATTAGATATTGTTCCTTTGCAAGTTATAATAGAGATCTTCTCATGTAAATGGTGTCATTTTATTTGGGGGGAAATAAGCACCAAAATATAGCTTTTTCAACTATGCTAATTTCACTGTCAACTATGTTACATCTGATTTACATTTTAAACAACGAGAATGCTGCTTCTGATATCCTGAATGGTATATTTTACATCCACAATGGTCACAGTTTTGCATAACATCTCTGAAAACTACCACAATCATATATAATGGCAGATTTATGATTAAAGATGTTACTGTCATTAGTGACCGTTCTGAAATTATCACATGGACATCTGCAAAAACATACAATTCTTAAAATTATTTAAAAATAATTACAGCACATATGTCAGAATATATAAAAGATAGACACTTAATTATGTGTTACTCTAAGTGTAGCATTAAATCAGAGTGTCTGTAACATAGTTGACAAACTCACTAGGGAAAAACATCCTTTCCTTAATATCAAAAAGGTGTTTAATTCTTAAGCTTTGCAACTAGTAGATATGTTACACTGAGGAAATATATGAACTTAAACAATAGTTGTTTTTTTATTGAGAAAGCACTTTATTTGTGTACTTATTTGATGACACGAAATGTACACCATATTCTAGAATGAGTCCAGTCTAATAAGGTCAACGCCATTAATCCGCGCGCGTTATTGACGCTCACACGGGCGACAGACTAAAGCCACGCGAGGAAAAAGGAAGAACTCGTGCTCGCGTTTTAAACCCGTAATACAAGATCTCCCACGCGAGGACATGCCTGACAGCACGCGCAAGACAATTCCCCAAAGTTCGCTCTATCTAATCTCAGCTGGTGACGTCATCACGATTAATTCAAATCACCATATTAAATATCACCCTGTTTATGGACAGTTTACACGGTTAAATGGACTGTTTCAATCATCCGTATGTAAACAAACTCCTTTAACCTCAATTTGTGCTCTCAGTGTCTGACTGTGTCTCCATCGAGTGGTGATAAAGTGCAGTTACTTCAAATGTACCCCAATTATAGAATGAGCCATAGACTGTTGGCATGTTGTGTAGATAGTTAAGTGACGTTTTAATGTAGAATTTATTTATTTTTTTCTTTTAATTGCGGCTTTATAAAAAATAGAGATATGTTTCCCTTAAAAAGCATGTAAAATTAGCCTAAAACGCCTAATCAAGGCATACCCAAAGTAAATTTAAAGCTGTTCTTGACACACTGAAGTTTTTTCCCCAGCAGACAGAATTACTGTAAGTGCTACTGATTTTGAGTAATAGAAGTTTGAACACAATGAAATAGAAGTTTGTTTTTCCACCTGAATTTTTTTTTTGCATACAGATGCCTGCAGATGACTATAACTTGTAGCTATTAGCTTGAAAACAAAATGGGATTACAGCATGAAGCCTTACCTTGTCCAAGTACAAATTTCATAACAATACCACAAAAAATGACTATTTACACCTGTTTTTTCTGAGGGTACACCCAGGCGTTTTACAAAAGTGCCTTTTGGATACTCCAAAAGGACCCTTGGTAACCATGGCCATATACCTAGGATAAAAAGGCTACTACTTTTGAACGCTTCAACGTACAGTCATAATTTTGGGCTCTAATGAAAGATGACACTTAGAGCGATCACATTCCAGATCCAGATCCACTATTAGTTTTGCTGACACAGAGTAACTGATGCATAAACACATTAGAGTGCCTTTTCCCTTCTTGAAACTAAACGTTGTGCATATAAAAGAGTCAAAACTAGTGCTATGGTGGAAAATGTGTTTATATAAAAAAAAATCCACATCTAACTATTTACATACATTTTTACAAAAAGTATTTACAAACGATTATGCAATTTTACAAGTTTCTAGCAACATGCCAGTCATTGTAGCAATCCCGTTTTGGTAAAAAGCACAAAGGCACATCACAGGAGGAGCACTTCACTGGTGTCTTTGCATGACACTGCCTGCACTTCAGACAACCAGCGGTGCAAGATTTGGTGATGTGCACCGGCCTGTGATTTTGTGGAGCAGGAGATACGGGTCTGGCTGTGGAGTGAGACCCCAACTCTGCCAGCTCCTCTGCAAGGGTCTCTCTGAAAGCCTTCTGGTTCATTGGGACCTCTACTTTTCCTTTGGTGATCCGTGGTCCTCAGCCTCTTGGTCTTCTCCTGCTGGCAGAACCTCTCTTGGGAGTTTGGAGATGGGGCTCCTCTCTTGAGGTGCTGTCCTGCTGCTCCACTCAATGTGGCCGCTTGCTGAGTGGGGGAGAAGTATCCGGCTCCCAATCGCTCAGATATTTGCCTATAGTGAACATAAAGAAATAAATGTCACTTACAAAGCTAGACAAAATGTTTCCATCTTTTCTGTATTCAACCTTTTTACAGCTTGCTTCCTCACATCTCAGCAATTTACACAATGAGAAACACACACACACACACACACACACACACACACACACACACCTCCCCCAAACTTATATATAAATATATATGTGTGTAAATATATATTCGTGTTTATATTTATATTTACTGTAAATACTGTATGCTTTGGCAATGAAAACATCTGTATACCACGCTAATATATCTAGATCGGCATCAAGCATTGAAACAAAGGCGTAAGAAAAAAAAAGCGCACGCAAAAGCAGTCTAATATTCAACGTGTGTATAGTTTTTCTTTTCAAGTATGTAAATATATATTCGTGTATGTATATTTACTGTAAATACTGCATGCTTTGGCAATGAAAACATCTGTATACCACGCTAATATACCTAGATCTGCATCAAACAAGCAGGCTAAGCCTCATACACACAAAAACAAACAAAGAAATACAAACAACTCCCCCAACCAGTTCAAACACTCACTAGGGAAACACGCGACAAAAGGTAACACAAAATGTGTATTCATTATTCAAACTAAAGCTTATTTATGCGGAATATACAGTAATATATGTTATAAAATACAAGAAAACACTTACATGTCCAGAGTAATGCCTCCTCCGTCCATAAACATTTCCTCCGCTTCGGAATCAACATATGACAAATCATCCGTATTTTTCTCAGAGATTTCATCTCCAGACACATCACTTTCACACCGAGTGCATTCTTCCAAAACATCCTGGAGCGAAAATCTTGTTTTCCTCATCCGTTTCGCCATATTTAAATCTCCAAATGTGTAAACAGTTCCAAAAGGACACGCCTCTGCTTTTACGCACAGAGGCGCAAATCACTCGGTAATGGCAAGACAACTTTGCGCACACACATTACAGAAACATGCAGTAAACATCCCACTAAAGACGCATATCATTGTTTTCAGAATTTCATTGGCTATACGATGCGCCAGTCATCTGCAAACTTGGCTGTAATTTGCTTGATCTTTACACAAAGGAAAGGGGGGAGGCCCTTACATTCCACACAGACTGTGGTTGGCTATTGAAGGCTTTGGACAGGACATGGAAGCTCCTATTGGGTCAAATGAGGTGTCAATCGAAAGGTCAGAGTCCAGCAGCGATGATAATACCGGATATATGATTTTGTTTACATCTGAACTGAAGTTATGATCGATAATATGTGAAAGATTAGGCACAGCTGCCAGGTACTTTGAAATGATGCAACAAGAGTCTGTGGGTATTTATTGATGTAATAATGTGATTTGGACTAAAAATTTTACTTGATTTGATCGTTTGGACATTTGACAATGTAACAACACCGTTTTTGTCGGGATGTTATGGATCAGTGGACTACCATGAGGCTTCATTGGTGAGTTGCCTAAATTTTGTTATTGTTTGTTTATATGTTGGTGGTCTGAAAAAGATATAGATTGTACCTGCTGTTGTGATTTTATCTTTAAATGGTTTATATCAATAGAAAATCAAGAAATTGAGCTTTCCAAAGATATGTGGCATGTGTACCAATGTACACACAGCAGTGTGTACATCGAATAGTTATTTTTTGTTTACATTGAAGGCCCGTCGGCGGGCCCCTACACTAGATGGCGGTCTTTACAGAAAGTCAACCTACTTTATTCCATATAAAATAAAAACAAATACCAAAATAATATAATATATATATTAATTAATATATTTGGAGGCATGACAAATTTATGCCAATACTATTCTTCTTCTTCTTCTTCTTCTTCTTCTTCTTCTTCTTCTTCTTCTTCTTCTTCTTCTTATTATTATTATTATTAGCCTAAAGTGCTTCATTTGTCCTGAGTAAATTGATATCTTGCAAAGACTACTGTCAGGATCAGTTACAAAATAAATGAAACTTTTCATGTACATTCAAGTACTCCAACCAGTTTCTCCTGAACTACGTGTTCAGTCCAAGCAATCGAACCAAGTATGAAAGCACGCTTACGGTTCATTTGCATTATTGACTGAGGCTATACAATATAATATAAAAATAATAAAGTCATCCATTGAACTTCAGCCATATCAGAAGTTTCACCTCTTAAATCGATAGTGTAGTACATTACAAATATTAATAGTAGATTAAAAAAAACTTGCATAATCATTTTAAAATATACTGGTGACTGGAGGTGATTGAGTCCCTTGTTCTTTATATAAAAGTGCTTTTAGTTAAATGTTGATTTGGATAACATAATATTAATATGAAAAGGGCATGTTATTACTCCAGCTCTGAGTATCTCCCAGTCATGATCACACACAGGCAAAGTCCAGGTAAACTCAAATCATGAGATTCATCCGTCCAGAAGAGCAGTGCCGAAACACGACTGACGTAAAGTGTTCTTTGCAAATTGCTTGCAATTTTAAGTTTTAACCACAGATGTCACTAGAGAGCGCAACGTTGCACAGCTTTAAAGAAAAGTCAAACTACTGTTTCTGATTCACAGTACAACTATGGCGATTAGAGAAGAGTATGGACTTTGGATAGTTGTTTCTTTACGTACTGGACAATTCAAGTCACACATTTTGGTAAGTACAGCTGTCAATCACAAACACTGACTGTCTGACCGATTGGTTTGGGAAATTGTCTTCTGGAGTTTATTCTAGATCTTTTTCTCCAGAGTGGATTCTGAAACCAAGTCAGCTCTGTAAACTTCATTTGCATACAGTTTGGGCAGACACAGGTTTTATGGAAATGTCAGTTCCTATGAGAGCACTCGATTGGCTGGACGCCCCTCCCGCACATGCTCAGTGCTGTCCTCTCCTCCCAGACGTTTTGGAAGACCTTGTACATGCAAATTACATTCGGATCTGAAACACTGCTTTAAGATTTGAGAATGTTCTTTTGTAAAGCTGTGATCAGCTTTATAGACAACATACAAAGTTAAATTACTTGACTAGTAAAAACTCATCTCATTTTCATACACAATGGGTTGTGGAAACTGCAAACAAGGATGTGAGAATTGCAAAGAGAACTGCAATAATGACTGTAACTGTGATTGTCATCAGAGTCAACAAATTATCACAACAACAATGTGTGAAATTTGTGAGTCGTGTACGGATTGTATGCCTGATATTTTGGAAATGTGTTTAGACTGTTGTATAGACAGGTGAGTGGCATTTCTATTTTATAAATAGTCACTGCTTCTTAAAAACTGTATATTTATTTAATGTCTCTCTAGAATGTGAAACCTTAATTCAGTAAAAAAGTTCAAGCAACAAATGTCGCAGCATGCTTAAGTTAAAGGAGCAATATGTATTAAAGCATATGTTATCAGAGATTTAGGAAACATGCTAAATTTAAATATTGGCTTCTCCGAAAACAATGCCAAAGCCAGAATATTCTACTTTTGTCTGTTTGTGTGTGATCCCACCCACTGCCCATTTACGGGCGGTGCGGTACGGTTCCCTTTTGGGTCCTTTTAGGGGGGTCTGAGACCACTCAAAATATCTTGTGTGTGTGTGTATATATATATATGTATATATTGTTTTTTGTATGTACAGTAAGTGCATGTTAAGTTCAATAGTAAGAGCAATTAGGATGCATAATTTCTTTTCTTCTTCTTTTGTCCTAAGTGCTTAATTTGTCCCGTGTAAGTGGATTTCTGGAGAAAGACAGAAGTAGATATAACACTGGAGAACATCACCCCCATGCAAAGCCAACAAATAAAAGGAGGATATCAATACTGCAATGTGTGAAAACTTTAACAAATCTGTATATTATATATATTTTAAAAAAAAAGCCAGGACAGTCACACAGTTAATGCACATTTTAATTCTGTTAGGCCAGTCGATAGGCTAACAACCAGTAACAGTTCTGGACGTTTTTCCCAGTGACCATTAGAGGAAAATGTGTGATATCTCTTAATATCATCACATGTCTTTTACTTTGAAAAGTTTCCCTGTACTTTTGTGTCTCATTTCTTGCTTTATCATATTTGTGCAATTTATAAATAGCACTCATATTTTTATGTGCCTTGTCTCTCATTGTTTTGTGTAACCTGGCCATTAAAAATAACTTATTTTAATAAAATGACACAGAAAACGTCCCTTTTACCTGTTAGATACTACTGAAATAGGTGCCATGTAATGACTCTGATAGTCTGAAGTCTATGGGGCATGGGGGGCTTGGGTAGCTCAGCAAGCAAAGACGCTGATTACCACACCTGGAGTCGCAAGTTTGAATCCTGTCGGGCTTCCTAAGCAACCAATTGGCCCGGTTGCTAGGGAGGGTAGAGTCACATGGGGTAACCTCCTCGTGGTCGCTATAATGTGGCTCTCACTCTCGGTGGGGCGTGTGGTGAGTTGTGCGTGCATGCCGCAGAGAATAGTGTTGGGAATTGGGCATTCCAAATTGGGGGAGAAAACCTATGGGGCAAGACGCTGCACCAGAATCAAACTGAAATTACACACTGTCTCATATAGCCACAAGACATAAAGATTATACATGTTAACACGAGACTAGAACATGTAAAAACAGCTTCAAAATTATTACTGTGTAATTTCTGTTGTAGAACAAAACCACTCAAGTAAATTGAACCACATTATTGAAAACCTTACAATGACATTATTTTTCCTAATAGCACACAGACGTCACCCAGAAGTCTATGTTAAGTGTTTACACCTAGAAGACATAATTCTTTAGGCTGTTAGACATATAGAAATGCAATCCACATATAGAAGATCTGCAAAAGCATAATTATGTATGAAGCCCAAAATCTACCTTCCTCCTTCACTTGACACATCAGTTGATTTCCCCACTGTTGGAATTCTTGGAATGCCAAAGATGACTCAGAAACAACCCCAACAGCCCCACGATATTTCCGTCAGTGCCTACTAGATAATCCGATATTTAAGAAACATTTCTATATTCAGCATAATTTGAGAATGACCAAATAAATCTGACCATCTGGATAACGTGCCATCAATTCTGGACATTCTGGTCCTCTTACAGACTATATATTGCTATATGCACTCACTGAGCACTTTAGTAGGAACACTATACTAATTCTTGGTAGGGCTTCGCTTTGGTTTCTAAACAGCCTCAAACATTCCTGAGATTCTGGTTCATGTTGGCATGATTGCATCACACAATTCCTGCAGATCAGCTGCACATTCATGCTGTGAATCTCCTGTTCAACCACATTCCAAAGGTGTTCTATTGGATTCAGATCTGGTGACTGGGAAGGCCACTGAAGTACAGTGAACTCATTGTCATGTTCATGAAACCAGTTTGAGACCACTTTTGCTTGGTGACGTGGTGCATTATGATGTTGGAAGTAGACATAAGAAGACGGGTAAATTGTGGCCACGAAGGGATGCACATGGTCAGCAACAATACTTAAATAGGCTGTGGCATTCAAGAGATGATTGATTGGTATTAAGAGTCCTTAGGCCTAAAGTGTGCCAAGAAAACTTTCCCCACACCATTATCCCACCACCACCAGCCTGGACTGTTGAAACAAGGCAGGTTGTGTCTATGGATTAATGCTGTTAGCACCAAATTCTGACCCACCATCTGTGTGCCTCAGCAGAAATCGAGATTCAACAAATCAGGCTACGCTTTTCCAGTCTTTAACTGTTCAGTTTTGGTGAGCCTGTGCCCACCGCATCATCAGTTTTCTGTTCTTGGCTGACACAAGTGGAACCCGGCGTGGTCTTCTGCTGTTGAAGCCCATTCGCCTCAAGATTCGACGTTTCCATCCGCAGAACTGCCACTCACTGGATGTATTTTTGCACATACACAACCAATACACTGTGTTACAGCATTATCTACAACAGATTTGTTAGACTGCGATTTAATGGCTCATGTCAAATATTTATTGCATTTGTGCTAGGGCAACAAAAAAAGTATAAATAAAACTATGTATAACAGTCAAGAAACAAAATAAAATAAAAACTGTCATCATTTCATTCAACCTAACGTGGTCCTAGATGACAGAATTTTCATTTATGGGTGAACTTTAACTTTTAACACACAGAAATAAATGTACTTACCATCATCCGTGTCAGCTAACAGGCTTTCTCTAAATTACCTTATTTTAATTCTGGTTACTGCATATTTCTCTGTAGAGAAATGTTGATTTCCTGATGTTTATGCACATAGACTTTCATAATCGCAAACTAAAAACTACCAAAATAATGCATGTAGGGGGCATCTGATTGGCATATAATACTACCAACCACAGTTTTATATATGACGTACAAAATATGTGTAGGGTCAGGGAAATATTTAAACAATAATAAAAACTGAAATTAAGAATTAATAGCCGAAACTAAATAAAAACTAGTGGTGCATTGATAAGGTGCATATTGTCTCTTTTCCCAGTTCCCAGAGATTGTGGTTTTCACTGGCTTAACATCAGTGTTCACTGTGGTTTTTATATACAGAACTGTCATTAAATGTCTCTGTGTATCTGCTTCTTTCATCTCCCGCATTTTTTATATTTAAAGTGTTTTATTTTAAAGTGGGAGCTCGTCCGGGATCTGAACCCAGGACCTCTCGCACCCCAAGAAGAGAAAGTGGGACTTTTACACTTTATTTTTAAAGCGAAATAATAGTAAAGCATATTGTAACACAAATCACAAATTATTAGCAAACTGTGTACCTTAATAGAATGTTAAACAGTTATTGCTGTTATTATTGGTATTGTGATAAACATATGTATATCTCTTATTTTAATCAGGGTTCTTACAAAATAGCACTTGGATAAATGAGATTGATGAGAGATTGAGGGCATGCATGTTTGAAATTGATAGACACAGAGTGTGTGCATAATAAAATTGTCTGTATTGTCTCTAACACAATGTCTGATTGCCGTGATTCATGTTACATCAAGAATGCTCCATTTTTATTTGCATCATTTTGTTGTTTTAATTAGTTTTTACATCTGTTTATCATTGTCCTTTCCATCCCTAACTATACAGCCAGTCAGATCTACTACTGGATTTGAAAATGGGCACCTTACAGTTCATACACATATAATAATGTGTCTGTCTGTGTGTGTGTGTGTGTGTGTGTCTGTGTGTGCATGTGTGTGTGTCTGTGTGTGTGTGTGTTTGCGTGTGAGTGTGTGTGTGCATGCGTGTCTGTGTGTGTGTGTGTGTTTGCGTGTGTCTGTGTGTCTGTCTGTCTGTGTGTGTGTCTGTTTGTGTGTGAGTGTGTGTGTGCATGCGTGTGCATGTGTTTATGTGTGTGTGTGTCTGTGTGTGCATGAGTGTGTTTATGTGCGTGTGTGTGTGTGTCTGTGTGTGCATACGTGTGTGTCTGAGTGTTTGTCATTTCATTTTCATTTTTATTTATTTATTAAGGGACCATGCACAATTTTTAACATAAAATTGCCATTTCATGTATTGTACCGGATTTAGCCAAAGGTTCCCCCATTCGTAGTCCCCCACATGTGTGTCTGTGTGTGTGTGTGTTTGTGTGTATGTGTGTGTGTGTGTGTTTGTGTGTGTGTGTATCCCCCAACCCAAACCATTCCTTAACCATTAGTGGGGTAAAAAATGAATGTTAGAGGGGAAAGTAAAACCACTGAATCATGCTCGTCAATGATTATTCAAATGTAGTAACTGACTGGCTTTGAACCCTAGTGTCCCACACAGCTGATGTAACGCACTGCCAATCACACCAGATGGAAAGATAAACACATTGAAACCAATGCAAACATGTCTGATAAGAATGCTGCATGTCAATGTGCTGGCATAATTGTGATAAAACAACGTAGTTGGAGTTATGTTTACAAAAAATAGATTAGAGGATACTGTATGTCCCCCATTGGTTGTAGAAAATTTTTTTCTTCACATAGATCTCCTAGCGTATTTAAACCAACATTTGAGACATATATCTAATTTACCTGCAGTGAAATTCCCATTGCGCCAAATAGGTGAGAAATATGATATTGTACACTGTTCAGCGAGAGCCTTGTGTGCTTCATACCGCACCTCTGCAATATTCTTAACAAAGGGGTTTATAGTAAACTTCATCGTTTTCATGGCAAAAAGTAGTTAAGCGGGGGGATCGCCAAACTGGATCATGCAACATTAAAGCCCAGGGCCCCCCCGGGCTGTCAACGGCCCCTGGTAGTCAAGGGTCCCTAGACACTGGCCCCATTGGCCTTGTCGGTAATCCACCCCTGAACACAACAGTAGCAAAACAGCACCCTCAGCTGCAAACTTTTATGAATTTGAATAAGGCATTAAACCTGAATATTCGCTTTAACTACAACACTATGAGAGAGCAAAATGATTGACACGCAGAAAGCACATCGAAGTCCTCTGATTAGCTGATCTAAAACGAACTGAATAAATAAATACTAATTTGCGGACATTTTTATTTTGTGTTTACACAGTCTAGTGCTACAGTAAGATGTTCTTAAGGGATTGACTGGAAAAAACAGGTATTATATTCATTTTGATTGTATTTATCCATCGAGGTTATCCATCTGTTAAAGGCTTCCTTCTCTGTGTTAATAATAGGATCATAATTCACAGGAACAATTTTTGCTAACTGAGGAATAATAGCAATTCTGATAATTCAATAAATGTAGTACTTATTGCATCTGGATGGACCAAGTCAACACAGTTTCCAATATCTCACAGAGTGAGGCATTTTGACTTCACATAGTCGCTAGCACTCTTCTGTCACATATATGAGTACCTAATTGAGTCTGTTTTTAGTTTTATTGTAGAAAGACGTGTCTTTACTGTCATATTATAGTACAAACTTAGTACCGAAATACTTGTGGTTTTGCAAGTAGGTTTAGCTGCAGGCAGGAGATCTCCAAATTGGGGCAGAATCTCCGATGGTGGGCAGAGTTACTCCAAAGGGTGTTTGCGCCAACTCCAAAATGGGGCATCACTTCCACTCATGGTTAGGGGATCCCTTGGCTGGTAGTTTGGAGCTGACACCCCTTTTTGAAGCTCTGCCAGACATCCCTACAAGATGCTGAAAACAATTGGGGCTTAAGCCTTGTCCCAAGTTTAGTACAATTCATTCTTAAAATATGCAGTATTTTTAGCACTACACACTTTCAGCAGCATAGTTTTATATGCTTGGCCTATAAAGCACTAATAGACTTTGTGTCATATAGGGCAGAGCGGAGCTGGTAATAACTGGGTTAAAGGTCATTACACAGAAGGTGCAGAACTGGTGGACTCTGTGTTGGATGTGGTCCGTAAGGAAGCGGAGAGCTGCGACTGCCTGCAGGGCTTCCAGCTCACCCACTCCATGGGTCGAGGGACAGGGTCTGGTATGGGCTCCCTCCTCATCAGCAAGATCCACGAGGAGTATCCAGATCGTATCATGAACACCTTTAGCGTGGTGCCATCTCCCAAAGTGTCCGACACCGTTGTGGAACCCTACAACGCCACACCATCCGTGCATCAGCTAGAGGAGAACACAGATAAAACTTACTGCATCGACAACGAAGTGCTGTACAACATCTGCTTCCGTACGCTCACACTCACAACACCCACTTACGCCGATCTCAACCACCTCATCTCCGCCACGACTTGCCTGAGGTTCCCTGGGCAGTTGACCGCAGATCTTCACAAACTGGCAGTCAACATGGTGCCTTTCCCGCATCTGCACTTCTTCTTGCCCGGCTTTGCTCCTCTGGCCAGCAGTGGGAGCCAGCAGTATCGTGCCCTCTCCGTCCCCGAACTCACCCAGCATATATTTGACACTAAGAACATGATGGCTGCCTGTGACCCATGTCATGGCTGCTACCTGACCATGGCCGCTGTGTTCCGTGGACGCATGTCCATGAAGGTGGTGGATGAGCAGATGCTGAATGCTTAAAACAAGAACAGCAGCTACTTTGTTGAGTAGATCCCCAACAACGTGAAGACCGCCGTTTGCGACATTCCACCACGTGGGCTAAAAATGTCTGCAACCTTCATTGGCAACAGCACAGCCATCCAGGAACTGTTCAAGCGAATTTCAGAGCAGTTTGCTGCCATGTTCCGTCGCAGTGCTTTCCTGCACTGGTACACCGGCGAGGGCATGGATGAGATGGAGTTAACTGAGGTGGAGAGCAACATGAGCGACCTGGTTTCTGAGAACCAGCAGTATCAGGACGCCACTGCTGAGGAAGGAGAGTTCAAGGAGGAGGGAGAAGAGGAGGCTGCCTGATCTCCACCCATCACTTCATTTTAAACTCTTGTGTGAATCTCACTTTTTTAACAGTAGCATATCCACATTCTCCCATCCCCAACATTCAGGAATGTTATACTTGCCAGCGAATGCCTACATGCTGTACTTTCAATGAACACTGGCGGGCACTAGTTCGAACAGACTGAGTGGTACACTTTCCCTCCAATCACAATATTAGTCAAATGAGCTCACAAGTGGAGCATGTGTGTCTGGGAATTAAGAAATAGCCAATAGTGTTAGACTCAGATAGAGAGATATACTGTAGATGGTAAACAGATAGAATGAGGAATAATAGCAACCAGTCATGCGACAGAGGAAGTCCTTTCCTTTATTTCCTCTTGCATGTGTTTATATTTATTGAGGTTAGAGTGTGTTTGCATATGACTGTTGGCATATGGAGTATTTATTTTTTTTCTTTCAGGATTTTGAGTGAATGTTGTGTAAAACAAGTGTTTATATGCAGCACTTTATTTATTTTTTTTACCAACTTCTTATCTGCTTGCATTAAATTGTGAAAAAGGATCCAGAGATGTCATGAAGAAACAGACCAGCAAACGTCATGTAGGCCACACACACACAGAGAGATCAGGAAGTGCTGTCTTAAGCTGTGTGCTTGGTGGCGGAACTGGCTGTTTGATGTGAGGATGTGTGTGTATGTGTGTGCAAGTGTGTGTTATTGAGGGATGTAATGATTCTGACCGGCTGAAGCCCTGAACTTCACGAATGGACCCCAGTACACAAGTGCATCATGGGCTCCAGGATCAAGTAAGACTCTGTCCCGTAATGTCTTTATATGCATTTGTTTTTCTCTGCTTGTTCATATTGTGGTCTCATGCACACTTCCTCTTCCTCGCTCTGTCTTTCTCTGATGTGAGAACTCTCTACAATGTCACAGTTTAACAAATGCAATAAAACAAACATCCTCATTTGGGAAGTGCTGATACAATATCTCTGCTGGAGATTTTACACAGTTGATGATCCAAGTCAAATTCCTTCATTTATCTGAGGGGAGATTTGTCATGGAGTAGCATCACCTCTTGATCTTCATCACTTGGGTGGCCTGTACAAACGTACAGTGGCTCTAAAAGTATTTACACACTTAAAGCCACAATTAAAAATGTCTAAGTTCATTGTATTAGATCATAGATTAGGATGTATGAAGTCTGTAAGAGTGCAAAGTAACCACAGGTGGAGTTCAGCGCATTTAATACAAAACATGTTACACTTATATCTTTTATCCTCATATTGAATGGTACATCTACTGTTCTACCTTCCTGTAGGAAAGAAACATCAGGAGATCTCTTTAATGTCTAATGTCAGAGAGGAGATTAAACTGAAGGTGAATGGGGACTTTCACTCAAACTGTTCTAAGACTTGCTAGGATACCAAATTCAGCAAGTCGTAGATCTTAATATGAACACAAACTGAAATGACTTCCTGTCATTGCATGAAATCCTATTGTACACGGTGCGATTTGTGTAACAGAGCACGCCATAAAAACACACTTAAATCATTAATCTCAGACTTACATTTGGATTCAGACTTCAATGCAATTGAGATGGACAGCTGAATTCACCTCTGAAACTTCAGCTCAGACTCACTTTCAATAGATAATTCTGTTGCAGTGCTGATTGGAAACGTGACCACATCCTGTGCCACTCATTAAGCATTTTGTTAAGAGACAAACATAGGAAACATGATACAGAACTGATCCTTATTACATTCATAGACTTTACCATCATTGAGGATTGCTTGATATTTTGTCAGTATTTTAATGTGTCAGTATTATATCAGGTGCAAATAAATGCATGTATAAATGCATCCTTATGGCCATTTTGGATTGTGCTTCTTCCCCCAGATGATAAATGGTACTATATCTCTCGTTATCTTGCACACTTGCTGTTTTGCCACTTGTTCCCCTGCTCCATTTTGACCACATTCTGTACTTATGTGTTTTGCTCTACAGCAATCACTTGCAGTCTATGCTGTTGTGTGCACTTTTAGCATAATTATTATTTAAATGCAATGTTACTATTGTACGTCTGCTGTATAATATATATATATATATATATATATACAGGCGCATCTAAAAAAATTTGAATATCGTGGAAAAGTTTAATTAATTAATCCGTAATTTAAAAAAATCCTGTCTCTCAAAATATTAGAATAAAGAATTTATAATACAGAAATGTCAACCTTCTGAAAAGTATGTTAATTTATGCACTCAATACTTGGTCGGGGCTCCTTTTGCACGAATTACTGCATCAATGCGGCGTGGCATGGAGGCGATCAGCCTGTGGCACTGCTCAGGTGTTCTGGAAGCCCAGGTTGCTCTGATAGTGGCCTTCAGCTCGTCTGTATTGTTGGGTCTGGTGTCTCTCATTTTCCTCTTGACAATACCCCAAAGATTCTCACACACACACACACACACACACGCACATATATATATATACATACATATATACACACACACACACACACGCACATATATATATATATATATACATACATACATATACACACACACACACACACGCACACGCACATATATATACACTACCGTTCAAAAGTTTGGGGTCACTTGTCTGAAATGTTTCTCATGATCTTAAAAATCTTTTGATCTGAAGGTGTATGCTTAAAAGTTTGAAATTAACTTTGTAGACAAAATATTATTCTGCCAAAACATATACATTTATTTAATTACAAATCTAAAATTTCCTAAAAAAAAAAAAAAGTTTTTGAAATGGATGACTTGGATCAAAATATGAAGAAAAGAAGCCAATAAGTGCCCAACATAAATGGGAACTCCTTCAATACTGTTTAAAAAGCATCCCGGGGTGATTCCTCAAGAAGTTGGTTGAGAAAATGTCACGAGTACATGTCTGCAAAATCTAGGCAAAGGGTGACTACTTTGAAGATGCTAAAATATTACATAGTTTTGGATTTATTTTGGATTTTTTTGGTCACAAAATAATTCCCATATTTCCATTTCTATTATTCCATAGTTTTGCTGACTACTATTATTCTAAAATGTGAAATAAATAAATAAATAAAGAATGAGTAAGTGACCCCAAACTTTTGAACGGTAGTGTACACATACATACATACATACACACGCACACACGCACATATATATACACATACATACATACACACACACGCACATATATATATATATATATATATATATATATACATCTCCATATCATTAAACATAAGCATATCACTGACCTATATGATTAATTCTGATATTTATTTGACATTACTTTTTAGATAATTAATGGCTCTGAATGAATGCATAAAATCAACAGCCTTGTAGCAGCCAATTATGTAATAACTGCTATTAACCTGATACATTTTCCATTCTTAATGTAATAAAAGTCAATAATGTAATAACCTTTTGCCCATAATGTAATAAGTTCTTACATTATCGGCTGCGTTCATAAAAAATTATAACAAATGTATTACATGATTGGCTGCTACAAGCCTTAAATATAATCATTTTAATAGAATAAATATCATTATATGATGATTCATTAATCACAATTAATCACATACGTCAATATTTGCAGAGAAAGGCCCCCAAAATCAAAATATTTAGAATATAGTAAAATAAACATTACTTAGGAAATGGCTTGGCTTAAAAAGTCAATATTTTGTTTGTTTTATTCCCATATCATTCTTAATTGTGTTAATTTCTTCTTGTTATGTAATTAATCTGACTTAATGTGTGAATATAATAAATCATAACATTGTTCTGTGTGAGGATGGTATATTTAACGTGATTTGAGTGATTTTTGTTATGATGACTATTTTTTGCATTATTTTGTCATTCTCAGAGAAAACCCTGACAAAACCTTCTACTGGTTCTTTCAAGCTTCATGTCCAATTGCCAGAGATAAAGGTGAGTACACACACACACACACACACACACACACAGCGGTCTCTTCTGAGAATGGCTCTTCCTCTCATATGACTAAACCAGAAAAACCACACGCCAGGACTGATACATGCTCATCAAACAGAGCAACAGCAGGAGAACTAGTTAGCATGATTGATCTGCTCACATGGTGAAGAGGGGAAACACTAACAGGCTAGTGAGATAGAAGTATGGGAGTAAGTCTCAAGAGGGAACTTGGTCTAGATGAGGTTTGGCTGTAAGTACCTGGCTGAAAAAGACTGGTTACCTTGGTTACTCTTCATGTGAGCAGTTTTGACCTCCCTTTAACCACATCCTCTACAGAGTTAAGAATAAACATGACGAGAATGTGAGTGACCTTAATTAAGTGGTGTTGTGTGTGTTCTCTTGAATTGAGTAGATCCCGAGGTGTTGTTTCAGTTCCCTGAAGACTTCAGTGATGAGGTCAGTACTCAGTTTGTGTTCTGGTGATATCATGATCTTGATGTGAAAACACAATGTTTAGTATGTAGGGGAAATGCTAGGACACTTTTCTAATAGATGAGGTTTGACTTTCAATTTTGGCCAAACTCCAGCTCTGGGAAATTGAGTGGACAATCATATGTTCTAAAACAATGAGATATCTGAATATCAGAATAGTTATCTTGAAAAATATCAATTATGTCATTATCTACTCAATATGATGGGTTCTGATACCATATGATGTTTACTTGCTATTTATATGTTAATTTTTACACAGCTGCTTTCCTTCGAGTGATCCTGTATACATGTACACCAGTACACTGATAACTACCAAAAATCAGCTTATTTAAAACCTTATTTACATGAGACTTAAATAATCAGGTTATTCTCTGCTTTTGGTGCTAAAACGCAAAACAGTTTAAGGCATTTATTGAGCGAATGATCGGTTTGCCGATTAATCGTTATCAATTGCTGATTTTGGAATTGCTTTTGAATCCTTAATGTATTCAGAACCTTCAAGACCTTAACATAAACGTGTCCTCCTATAACTGCAGTGCACAGTCTCCAGCAAACCGTGATGCCTCCTGGAAGAGCTCTGGGAAATTGAATGGACAATCATATGTTCTAAAACAATGAGATATCTGAATACCATTTAAGAATAGTTAACCTGAAAATTTTTAAATAAGTCTTTATCTACTCAATATGATGGGTTCTGAACCAGGGCTGGACTGGTAATCTGGCATGCAGGGCATTTTCCTGGTGGGTTGACGCACTTCCGATCAGTTGCGGAATGGCCATCAGGAGAACCGAGCGGGCTGGTGGGTCAACCGCGAAATGTGCTGAATGGGCCACGATAAACTAAAATTAGTCGTCGTGTTAAGCAGAACGGAACACAAAATGGCGCCGCAATATGCAGATAAGGACAGCGAAGTTGTGCACATTGGATAAGCTGCTAAGAGTTCTGGTAAAGATGTTTAACCCAATAAAGGAAAACAGTTTAAGGCATTTACGTTAGAGGTTGACCGATTAATCGGTTTGCCGATTAATTGTTACCGATTGCTTTTGTAGCCTTAATGTAGTCAGAAACGTCAAGACCGTAACATAAACGAGTCCTCCTATAACTGTATGCAATCAATATATTAAAGCAATTGCCACGACTTTTCAATATACTCCAAGTCCAAATACATGTGTTTACTGTGCATACCTCCCACTCTCTTGCCTCTCCGTGACTCTATCTTGCGGAGTTCAAAGCAGCCCTTGACACGAGTATTGATCCCCCTACAAGTCATGTGGAAGAACCTTTCAATAAATGCATTTTAAAAACGATTAATTGTCTATTAGTCGATTAATCGGTTATCAACCTTGTCTGCCACCATGGTTATCGGTATCTGCAAAATCCAACATCGGCCGATCTCTAGTTTACATGACGTTTACATAAAATTTGGTCCGCTTATGAAGCATAATCTGTGTTAGGACATGCATGCAAAAGCGCTCAGTGGATGATGATATCTCTAATGTTCTTACACAGGAGTCCCTGCAGTCCCTGCCTCGCTTCTGTTTTCCGTATGACATAGAGAGGTGATTCATTCTTTCATTTATTAAATATGGTAAAGAAAACTCCGTTACAGTATTATGAACTTTTATGATTGATTGACAGGGCAAAGGACACAGTGGCTGTGCAGCACTTCACATTCGTATTGACAGATCTGGAGGGATGTCAGCGCTTTGGATTCTGCAGGCACACGTCCAGCTCTCAGACATGCATTTGTATACTCAGGTGTCATTTTAACTCACAATAAGTACACACAAATACTTAGTATAGACTTTGTAGGTGCTCTAAAAACATGATTTGACCTAACAAATTGCAATTCTTTGTCTACCACAGTTATTTGCCATGGTTTGAGGTATTTTACAAGCTTCTGAATAACCTAGCTGACTACTTGTCTAAAGGGCAGGTAAGGTTTTAACTCGCTCTTTTATTATTACACTGGCATCAATCTCTAGATTACATAAACCACATTACACACTTTTTATTGTGTGCATCTGTTTAAAACCCTGACAGACCAATGAGATGAAAGAACTGTTAGCAGTACTCTACAAGCACCCTGTACCACCTGCTAATGGCGCCATCACTCTGAATATGGTAAGTGCTCATTGGCTAGCAGACGTTCCATTCATGACATCACATGTGACATCAAAATCAGTTTCATGTGTTCTTCACTGAGGGAGGGAAACTTCAAATCAGAACTGTGATGCCTGGTATCTTTGGACACACCCCTAAAGGGGAGGAGTCAGAGGGGGTGAGTCCCTGATCCTGACTAAACCTGAAACCCAACTAAAACCATACATCTAATAAATACTAATACAGGCCAAAATGCTTAATCTATAATTCACAAATATGAACTGAACTAATCCTGTTTGTAGAGCAACATCCTACTTGTAATTAACCCTCAGGAGAGTTGCTTACAAACAAACACTACACTAAAACACTAAAACATGAGTGCTTGTTCTCTTGAAAAATAATCACCAAAAATTGGCTCATTTATTCTAAACACCCTAGGGTCAGACTAACACAGTGGCAATGGTTGATATGGTTTCTTATGTATTCTAGTCACTAGTCCAAAGGTGCTATCTTGTTTGGCATTTCGATAGTAATTCTGGAGTTATGTTTGTCTCTATTAGATCCCGTACTTTATTGCTCCAGATCCCAAATCCTTGCCTTCTATTCCAGAGAGTGTAAGTCCATCCATCCAGCCATCCATCCCTGTATTTGCCTGTCTCTGCTTACCTTGTTTTATTGTGGATTTATCTGCCAGTTTATTTATTGGGTCATTTGAACGTGTGTGTGTGTGTGTGTGTGTGTGTGTGTTTCAGAGGAACCTTACAGAGCTGGTGGTTGCTGTGGATGTGAGTAACCTGCTTCAGCTGTATGCCAGCATGCTGTTTGAGAGACGCATTCTCATCTACTGCAGCAAACTGAGCACAGTGAGTTTAATTTCAGGTTTAAAAAAGGTTTTAAACTATTCAGATCAGTGTGTTCTTAACCAGGTGAGATATGATACAGTGGCAAACAATAAATAGTGTCTCTCTGGTTTTGTTTGAGTTTGTGATTTTAGGCAAAATTAGTGACGTAGACCACTGGACCATAGGCCGTTTCAGTCTGATGCCATTTACTCTGAGGCCTTTTAGTCTAATGCCTTTCCGTCTCAAGGCCTTTTGTCTGAGGCTATTTAGTCTGAGACCGTTTCATCTGATTCCTTTTGGTCTGAGGTCGTTTCTGCTGAGGCCGTTTAGGATGCTTTAACACTTGGTTCGATTGCTTGGACTGAAACCGAGTTTGTTTCCTCCCCTTCCGCTAACCCCACTGGTCTCTGTTCACATCATATTATTTGGGTCCGAACCGCAGCACGATTACGTCATCAACGCGAGTACAGTGGCAGCTGTTTACCACTGTAACTAGGTAAAAACTTGAGAAGACTTCACTGTGTTAAGTATTAAAGTTTGTATCTTTGGATTCGCCACAAAAACTTGCCAGACACACAACAACACTTGTGTTTGTCTCCCGCGGATGCATTGATTGTACATTGATGAATATTAGCGTTTGTCTGACGTGGGCTTGCGGATGCATTGGAAGACATGTGAAGAATGTGAGCTGCTCTCTGAAGGTATTGTATTTGGAGACAAGCAGGTAGGAGAAATGCATACCATCATAATAACTGTGATCGCAAGGCTGCAAAGATCCAAATTAAAGTCATCACAAGCGCTTCACTTCTGCGATGGTACAATTTAGTTCTTATCAGCAGTGAACCGTACCAGAGTTCACGTGAACATACCCCAGACCACATTTTCAAGCGGACCAGGGTGTGGTTCGCAGGTGCACACCCGAGTTCGGAAAACAGTGTTGACATTACCCAAACGAACCAAACTTTGACGTCATACAACCTCGGGTGCACACCAAAAGTGCTAGTGTGAAAGCACCCTTAGTCTGAAGCCGCTTCATCTGATGTTGTTTTGTCTGAGGACATTTAGTTTCATGCTGTTTAGTTTGAGGCAGTGTAGTCTGAAGCTGTTTTGTCTGAAGCCATTTCATCTGATGTTGTTTAGTCTGAGGCTGTTTTATCCTATGTCTTTTGGTCTAAGGCCATTTAGTCTGATGGTGTTTTGTCTAATGCTGTGTAGTATGATGTTGTTTCATCCAATGCCTTCCTGTCTGATGCTCTTTAGTTTAAGGCTGTTTCGTTCGAGGCTGTTCAGTCTGAGGATGTTTGATCTGATGTTGTTTAATCTAAGGCTATTTCGTCAGATGTTGTTTAGTCTTAGAGCATTTTTTCTGATGCTGTTTCATTCGATGGACTTGTGGTCTGAGGCTGTTCAATCTGATGCTGTTTTGTCTGATACTAGTTAGTCTGAGGCCGTGCAGTCTGATGCCTTTTAATCTGATGATGTTTAGTCTGAGGTCGTTTCATCCAATATCCTCCTGTCTGAAAGATGAGAACTGATGCTGAAAATGAATAACATGCGATATGACAAATTTGAGGAGAGTTTAAGTTTGCTCAGTGATGCAAAGTGGTTGGGAGGATGGGAGGAGGCTGAAGAAGTGTGGCTCACGTGATCCAGCATCTGATGTCATTAGATTCTGTAATCCAGAAGGAACGCCTACTATCCAGTAAGGACAGAAAAATGACTTACACTGGAATCTTGGGATTCCCAAAATGTTGGGAATATACTGGTTGTGGCACAGAGTAAGACACTTTAAAAATGCGCCAAATGCAACACTAGACACTGCTCAATTTCATTTTACATTTATGAAGTTGGGGTATGTTATTATCCAAAGCAGCTTACAGTGCATTCAATGTACAAATTCCCTGTAAACTGAACCCATGACTTAACAGTGTTGTGTTTGTGTGTTCAGCTCACGGCCTGCATACACGCATGTAATGGAATGCTCTTCCCCATGTACTGGCAACACATCTTCATTCCTGTGCTGCCACCACATCTACTCGACTACTGCTGGTGAGAGCTCACACACAACATACAGTATGTTCTCACACACAGCTACATGAGCGAAACCAATAAGAGGGCGTTCACAGAGGATGCGCTTTGAAAACAGCTAGAATGAGCACAACAGAATGGAACAAAACGAAGGTGTCTAGAGGATGTCATGAGTCACCAAAGATTCTTAGTCACAGAGATATTTCATTTTTATGGTCAATAAAATAGCTGCAGAGATGGAATAGATACACAAATATCTATGGAATACTTTCAATGTTTATTATGAATGTGTCATCACAAAATGACAGTGTCCATAGTAGGAATAATATACACAGTCAATGTAACAAACTTTTTTACTTGCCATCCTGTCTAAACTGCAACACTTTTGGGGCGTTTGCAATGCAGCAGACATACATCTGACACGTGCACAGAGGGATTAAAAATAGAATTGACGAAACATTATAAACCACCTGGTTGAACACCCCCTAATTCGCTCTCAAATTCATTCAGTTTTATTTATTCCCTATAGTGCACCGATGCCATACCTCATCGGAGTTCACTCGAGCCTGGCAGAGGTACAAAAATGCCCCTTCTGTCTCATACACACTTTGTCACCCAAACACTTTTATAATTTGTTTGTTCTGTGTTTTATTTTTTATTGGTGTGGTAGAGAGTAAGGAGTCGAGCTCTAGAGGATGTGGTCATTCTTAATGTAGACACGAACACCTTAGAATCGCCACACGATGACCTAAAAAAGATCCCTGCTGACGTGGTAACGCATTTATTAATATATCTCTGACACAAGCCAAAGTCTCTCAGCATTATAATGGACACGGAAGGCTGTTTTTCTGTATATGTATGAAGATGGCGGGACTGAAGGTCAGGTTGAAGAAACAGGCAGCGCTGGCTGGGTCTGGGGTCGCTCGTGCTTTTCTCAGAGCTCAGGCTCTGCTGTTTGGAGGATACAGAGATGCCATTCAGTCTCCTGCTGTACGTGACACACATGAAACACGGGAAAAACATGCACTTACTAGTTTAATGCATTTTATGCTTACATTGTTGTCTCTCTTTCTCTCTCGCTTTGAAGGAGGGGCTGGTTGTGTTCAGCGAGGAGTTATTTCTGAGTCATAAGTCTCAGAGTATGAGGGAGTTTTTGGAGAGCGCTGTTCACTTGCAGTGTTTCAAAGAGGTCAATGCAAACACAGACTCACACATACAACATGTTCCACCTTCATTTCTAATTAAACCCATATGACTGTCATCTTCCATGGAAAACAAAACGAGATGTTTAGGAGAATGTTAATGCTTGGGGTTTTTGTTCCCATACAATGAACATATATGGGAATGGATGCTGTCAAAGTCCAAAAGCACCAGAAAAGTCTTTTGAAGCCATACTTTTTTTGTGAGGAATAGACCAAAATTTAAGTTGGGAACTGAAAGTTCTGGAGGACTTCCCAAACTCCTTTTGTGTTCCACAGAAGAAATAAACTCAAGAATGACTATTCCATAAAGAAGACATTTAAATATACTGTCTTTTGCCATTCTAACATTTAATTTGTGCTCAGTTTATTGACGGGCGTCTGGGAATGCTGAACCAGGGCAAAGAGCCTGATGACGTGTTTGAGGAAGAGCTGCTACAGTGTGGAGCCTCATCAGGTGTGTGTTTATATTAATATATGGGTGTTTCTTTTACTTCGGGCCATGTTTTTTTGAATAATTCGTTTATAATGAGTCTCATTAGGGCTACGTCCACATTAATCCAGATAGAAAAAGGTGGATGCTCTCCATCCACAGTGCCATTTTCAAGTGTTTTCCAAAAGTCGCTTGTCGACACTTGAATCCCGTTACTGCGCATACGGAAAATGGCTGTTTCATATACGGGCTGAAACACAGTTATCCTCGTGTATCGTCGCCGGACTGCAATTCCGAGTAAACTTGGCATCTGCTATGTACTACCTTCACAATGCATTCTTTCAAAGTAACATTTATCTCTAACAACGCACTCAAAGTGAATAACAGGCACAATAACATCGCTACAATGTGGACCACCATCATGATTGTTTGGGTTGAATGGATCACATGACTGCGTCACATGATACGTCATCGTTTTCATATGTCTCCGTCTTCCCCGTCCACACTACAATGCAAAGATTTTCACATTTATCCACTTGGGACAGCGTTTTCCAAAAGTTCAGATTTTGCTGTCAAAAATTCTGTCTCAGTGTGGACGGAAGGCCAAAACGTAAAAAAAAGATGCATTTTTAAACAAAAACGTTATAGTTTGTCCCAGGCCTTCATCATTTACTTATTTTTCAGACGCCTTTTATGTGTAGATTTCCCCGTTTAGCCGTTAGACACAGACTTTCAATTTAAAACCATTTTCAATTGAAAATCCATTATAAAAATACAAATTATTAAGTGTTTAAAACTATGATAATACTCAAAAGTCAATAATAAACATAAATCAATTATTCAAACTACGCAAAATTAGCCAATTTCAAATACGTTAAAAAATTTCATTTTTATCAGCGTCATTTCCAGCACAGAATACTATTAAACACATCCAGTATTGAGATGTGCTTCACTGTGGTGAAAATTGCAATATCTTTCAGAACAAAATGACTTTATTCTCCAATGATGCATGAACATAAGCTATTGGACAAAATAAATAAATAAAATAAAATGTTTCAATTTTAAATGTTTAAATAAGACTGTAGAAATCCACAGAAGAAACACACATATATGTGTGAACAGAGATGAATTGTGAGAGCAGTTTGCTCAATTAAACATCCTTTCTGCTTTTCATCTCTCAGGTGGCTCTAAATTGTGTCGGCAATGGGTTGGAAATATAAAGGTAACTTGTATTCAGACAAACAAATAAAGATTACGCAAGTATTCTGTTCCTAACAAAGCATCATCTCTCTATACAGAAAGGGAGTGGAGCCCTGATTGTGACATGGAAGTCTACAGCTAACAAAGCGGTGAGTATTTATATATTTAGCAGTTATTTCATTGATAATACAATATTATTAAATAGTACTTTTTAGCACAAATGTGTTTTCAAGGTTTTGATTGTTCTTGAATCTCTTAATATCTCATTCAGACCAAATACCACAGCAAATTTGGATTGAAAAACCTCCTGTCATCAAAGGTGAGTTCATATTTTGATATTGTTTGTTTAGCCACCTCTGTATACAATATCAGGGAGTTAATATGAATGTGTGTGTGTTTATTTAACATTTTTGGATTTCGCTCTCAGGATCAAAGCGAGTCTCACGGGCTGCAGCGGGGCGGGTCTGTCTGTGATACGCACACGTATCGCCTCGTCCAATCAGATTGCCTTCAGAACCGTATACCGATCACACAGCATTTTGGGAGAGTGAGTGACATGTGAAGGGCAAATGATGTCATGAAGCAGATTATTAAAACAATTGAAAATGCTTTGCCTAATATGTGCCTAAAAAACATTACTCGCTTGTTGCTATGGAAACGCTTAGATGGATGGCCATAGTGCTCTTAAAAATAAATAAATTCTACACTCTCATCTGAGCTAGTATTCTAACATTTGAGAATGTCTACTTTGTTTGAGGGTTCTTTTTTACCGCATTAAACATTCTGCGGTGCGCCCTTTCAGTCATCATGGCTGGACGGCCACTTCTAGTGAGAGTACCTATAGTACTAAATCTTTTTCTGAGTTTGAACAGATGAATATTTAAACTTTGTAACCCTTTCCAGATTTATGCAAAGCAACAATTGTTGAATGTAGATCTGCGATTTTCCTTAAATGTATTGTTTATTTTTTTGTGAGGCATGGTCCACATCAGCAGATGTTACTTGTGAACTCAAAATGTTTGAGTGCTTTTTATAAGTCAAAGTAGCTCTAACCCACACCTCCAATCTCGTTTCATTAATTGATTGCCAGGATTGCCAACTCCTGAATAAGATTTAGTTGACGTCATTAGCCTAGGGGTTCACATACTTTTTCCAGCCTACACTGTGAATCTATATAAGAACAATACATTCATGTGTGTGTTATTAGTTAAAACAGATTGTGTTTGTTCATTATTGTAACTTAGATGATCAAACCAGATTTTGAGACAAATTTATACATAAATGCAGATAATTCAAAAATGTTCACATACTTTTTAGTAGTTTTAGTTTTTAATACACAGTATATTATAAAATGTCCCATTTTCCCTCTGTCCATGCTGTTTTTCCAATTGTTTTTCTGTGTAAACAAGATCTAGATGGAGGTCTTTGACAGCTGTGGAGCATCTTGCTGATTTTCAACATCTCGCAAAGGAGCGCCACATTTTTTAGAAAAAATATTAACATTGAAAAACGTCTCTCTAGATGCTTTTTTGTTGTTTTTTAGCTCACAACACATTTGGTGAAAACAGCCACTTGAGGCCAAAGTATACTTCAGTTGCCGTAACGTCTCACACTAAGTGCACGTGATATTATGCATTCAAATATTTGTCTATAATGAGCACTAAACTGTATAATTGACCATTGTCACACGAAAGCAACTTCCAACATACTGTAGCTAGGCTAGTTTCATATCTCTTGTATCACTCCTCAGTATCTTATTCCATGATGAGACTCCTCATTTCAACTCAAATCAATATTGCACAAAGGCTTGGCTTCATCTTGTGTTTAATCACGGTTCTGCACATAATGGTTATTTTTCTGCTGCTGTTTTTCAGTCTCGACCACGTCGGCCAGCACGCAAGCATCCTAGTAACCAGGGGAATGAGCGGCAGACTCAGACACAGGAGGACAACAACACCTGCGAGGACAGGTGAGAAGAAACAGAGAAATAGATGCAACTTCCAAAATAACATCTAAATTGTAACTTTGATCATTAAAGGAATATTCGGGGTTCAGTACAAGTTAAGCTCAATCGACAGCATTTGATTACCACAAAAATTTATTTTGATTTGCCCCTCCTTTTCTTAAAAAATCCAAAATCTGGGTTCTATTGAGACACTCCAGAATATAAACATGTATGCACAAATACAAATCTGTTATATACAGATGCAAGGGAATGTATGGCAGAAAAGGTAGTATATGATAATAATATAATAGATTAAATTGTGTATTGCACATAGTTATTGCTCAATAGGGCCGTTTTAACTGTTCATGGGATGGCTGACGGTTCTGGTGTTCAGTGCTCTGTAGCGCTGGCTAGAAGGCAACTGTTCAAAAAGGTAATGGGGATGGTGAGTGGGGTCCAGAGTGATTTTCCAGCCCTTTTCCTCACTATGGAGGCGACCATAAATCCTCTCAACAGTCCAAACTGTCCTTTGTAGTCTTCTGATGTCCAATTTTGCAGCTGAGCCAAACCAGACAGTTATTGAATTGCAGAGGACAGACTCAGTAACTGCTGAGTAGCATGGGCGCCTGCAGGATTTAATCTGAAGGAACACACAGAAATCTGCCTAGAGGTCTGCATGAGACCATGTGGTCCGACCCTTCCCGGCCCAAACTATACCGTCCGATTTTAAGACAGATTTTAAGCCCAATCCGAACCCGACCTCGAAATCGCTTACTATCTAATTCCTTATCCGAGTATAGCTGTATTTAATGTAAGCCTATAGGCTACATTGTTAACAGTAGTGAAGCAGTAACCATACACAGTTTTAACAAGGCACAGCAGCCCCTTAGTACACTAGAGCAGAAGGGGAAAAAAGCACCGTTTATTTGCTGAAACTTCACCTGGTGCAGAACAATCTGGAATAATATGAAACAATGCAACAGTTCCCTCTATGCAGCCTGAACTTGTTCAGGTTGTTGAATATTTGTGACAACTGCGCTAAAAAAAATCTAGGCGCAGTGCAAAGAATGAAACAGAGCGCAGGTGTCTCAACAATCATTTTTGAGCATGAAAAAAAGCATGAAGTTCTATTTAACTTGACATAGTTTTTAAACAGTGCCGGTCCTGTGCGAAACACTGAAGAAAAAGCAAGTGTTTACACTATGGGAAAACAGAAGAGACGTGCGCACAACCACATTCTGTGTGAACGGCCCCTAACTCATCCATTCGCGTATCTGTGAATGAAAGCATGTGCATGAAAACAAGATCGATAGGCCTGTTTATTTTTTCATTAATTACAAACCTGAACCTGATCTGAAACCTGTCGGGTCTCAGGTTCCGTTGTGACCAGATCTGATTGCAGACCTCCAAATCTGCCTAATAAACCTTATATCTGGGGGTATGCTCCCCCTGTGAATTTTTGTGTGTGCATAAAACAACACCAAGGCGTTCCAATTCTTGAAGAAGCATTTGTTTATTTTTTCGAGTATTGGTAGTATTCATGTAACTATTGGCTAAAGCATTTCTTCCAGTAACCATTCAGACGTGTTTTCATGCTAAAAAAGCAAAACGCACCACAAAAGACAACTAGCTAATGTTTACATGGAAAACCATTTAAAAACAGCAGAGCGTACGCAAAAACACTTTTGAACAGCCCATTGTTCACATGACACAACACTAGCTGAAGTTCCTCAAAGTTACCTCTGAAAAAGACAACATTTTGTTTCAGTTGACTGTAGGTAAATTTACACTGTATCCGTTGCTGTATTTGTAATATCCCGATGCGGTTTTTCTGTGTGAGAAACTGCTCCAAATGATTCAGTGAGAGAGTGCTCTGAACAAATTGTACAGAATCATGAATCGTTTCGGAATGTTTTACTAGCCCGTTTGGCACAGACGTCAGATCAACGGATCTGTTGTCATTAAGTCTTGTGATTTTGGGTTTCTTTGGGACAGGGATGATGGTGGAGCGTTTGAAGCAGCAGGGAACTTCACACTGCTCCAATGATCTGTTGAAGATCTGTGTTTAAATGGGGGCAGCTGTTCAGCACAGGATTTTAGACAAGAGGGTGAAACACTGTCTGGGCCCTGTGCTTTCCTTGTCTTTTGTTTCTGGAAGACCCGGCATACATCCTCTTCACAGATCTTAAGTGCAGGTTGAGTAGCAGAAGGGGAGGGGGGAGGGGGTGCAAGAGGTCTTGATTAGATGGATGTTTTTTTAACAGTCTTTACTACAGGTTTAGCAGATTTAAGTTTCTGCCTGTAGGTTGGAAGAAGATGAACCAGACAGTGATCAGAGTGTCCCAAAGCTGCTCTAGGGACAGAGATATATGCATCCTTTAATGTTTTTTAGCAGTGATCCAGTACATTTCTGTCTTTGGATGGGCATGTAATGTGCTGTCTGTATTTTGGCAGTTCAAGGGTGAGGTTGGCTATGCTAAAATCGCAGAGAATAATAATAAGTGAGTCCGGGTATTGTTGTTCTGTGTCTGTGATCTGATCAGCCAACTGTTGCTGCGCTGCACTCTCACACGCTTGTGGAGGATTATAAACACTCACCAGAAAAATGGGGGAAACACCCGCTGCGAGTAGAAAGGCTTACAGTTGATAAAGAGCGCTTCCAAATTAGGACAGGAAATCTTCTTAAAAGTTGTCACATCTGTACATCAACTTTTACTAATGTGAAAGCATGTTCCACCACCTCTCGTTTACCCCAGTAATTGTCCACATTCACTTTCATTGTAAGTGTCTCACTGTAACCTTGATTTGAGCTTTTTTTATATAATAAGTAGGAACAAGTCTAAATACATTTTCGTGGTTATCAATTTGACACAAATGCTCTCGATTGAGCTTAACTTGTACTGAACCTGGAACTTTCCTTTAAGTTGTTAGTTAAAACCATTTGTTTGTCTAAAACTTTTTCTTTTGGTCATGTCTTACAATATCTCACCTTGAGAAAGAAGTGAGGCAGGACTGCAAGTGGTGCCCCAAATGCATGATTCCCCTGTTTGTCATTATGTGTGTTTTTAGTGGGATAACTGGTGAATTAACAGAGGGTCTCGAGCAGTGTTCTGGCTCTAGTGAGTTGCAGGAAGACGATGAGCTATCTCTTTTGGCTGACCCAGAGGAGATGGACCTGCTTGGGGAGATCTTTGACACTTTGAGCGCACAGAGCTCCAGAGAGCCGGGCTTACTGTACAGCTCACGCAGTCTCGACCTCTTCGGCTCAGATAGTAGTGAATTCATCTCACATGTAAGACCTGGAGCCTTTGACTCCATATCACATACAGTAATCACAAGTCTTACTTCTAGTTTTGATAACCTATTTAAACATGCAAATAAATTTATCCCATCAAAAGCTGGATCTGATGTAAGCGGTCAGAATAGCATTCAATATATTGACACATGAGTGTTTCTTCAACTTCGGGCACTTTTAAATAACAAACAGCATCTGGAAAACTCTTTTTTCTTTTTTCAGCGAGAAAAGAATAAGACTTTTTGTTTTGACATTCAATAAATCGATTTTAAAAACTATCGGCCGATTAAAGGAATAGTTCACCCAAAAGTGAGAATTCTCTCATTATTCACTTACACGGTTTATTGCGACCTTCATATAACAAAAAGAAAATAAGTTGTAATCTATTTGGTTTTAATAAAAATCAACCCCTTAGACATAAAAATGTCACTTGCACACACACTCTCATCATTTAATTTCTCTTTCAGAGAAGTTTGACCGCACCCAGTCAGGAGAGTCTAGGTCCCTCTGTTGGAAACAGCGGAAGTCTCATTAGCTGGGAGGAGGAGCTAGAGGAGGAACCACACGAAGAGAGGGAGGAGCCTGATGTCCCGATTGACATGCCAGAAAAGGAGATAACTGAATTAGAGAAAGGCGTTGAGAAGATGGGGGAAAGTCTTTGTTCAGATGGACAAAGTTTAGGAAATGCTTCTCTGGACATAAAGGTGGACTCTAAAGAGGAACAAGAGGATCACTGGTTGACTCGAGATGGGCAAGTCAACGGAATAATGGATGAGCTTGAGGAAAGTTTGGATATTGAGACACAAGCAGGCAGTGAAAAACAAATAACAACTGAGGCTGTAGAACAACATCAGACAGAGGAGAAGACCACAAGTTACATGGGATCACCAGAGCAAAGGGAGAAACCATTGTCTGAGCCAAATCTCAGAGCTGGAACATTTCTAGGACCTCCAAATGGTGGAGTCATCTCTCCTCTCTCTGTCAGTGTAGAAGACAAGACGGACAAAGGAGAGAAGGCAGAAGAGGAGATCGTCGAATCCCCATCGCAGAGCGTGTCGTCTACCGAAGCTCTGCTGCCGTTGCGAGTCTCACAGGCCACATCCTTGAAGGACTCTGCCATTCCAAATAATAGTTTCCGAGGACAGGATAACTCTCTGAGAACTCCCCTCAGGACCCGCCATATCCATGCAGCATCCATTAGGCCAGTGATGGGAATGCAGACAAACGAACAGAGTTCGAAATTGCCTGTTACATCAACTCCAGAACAGTCTGATGAGCAAGTCAAGGTTCCCATTAAGGTCTCCGAGCTGAAAAAGAGATTTGAACATTGACAGGTGGCACATGTCGAACCATCATCAAGAATGTATCGGAATGTAACTATTTCAAACAATCTGTTGTAAAGAACTAAAAACAGCCTGATCTCATGAAAATCGCATGACTGTGACAACATAATGGTAATTGGTCTGCACTTATAGCGCCTTTTTTAACCTTTAAAGCGCTTTACACTGCGTCTCATTCACCTATTCACACACCAATGATGGCAGAACTGCCATGCAAGATGCTAACCTGCCATTGGGAGCAACTTGGTGTTCTGTGTCTTGCCCACGGACACTTCAGCATGTGGGCCGGGAATCGAACCACCAACCCTGCAATTAGTGGCCGACCTACTCTACCACCTGAGCCACAGCGCCCCAAGCATTATGTGGTTTGTTATGCGTGTCACTGCAGTTACAAGGTGAAATGTGCATTGTGTGCCGCTAAAAGCGAGTTCCTGTGCTTTTATGATACTTTCAGCATACGTGTTGACATGTGCTCTTCAGGACTCGTACCCTGGTCCTTTGCATCGCAAGTGCAATGCTCTATCAGTTGAGCGACCACACAATTCGATCGCATTCGGACATGGTTGTAAATGTAGTTGGTTATGTAAGTGGTTAGATGTCATAAGATAGCATTGTGTGAGGAACAGGGTGAAAAGTAAGCGATTATGAATTGATAATCTGCCGTTTTACGCTTGATTTGTGTCAAAGCAAATAAATAAAAGCTGTCGTTGTAACGCCTCTAGTGTTAATTTCACCAGGAAACTGCCGCGATATGTACAACGAGCCACGTAAAAATTATTTTGTATAGTGACGCGATTGTATGAGACCAAGTTGTTTTATTCTGATTGTTTGAATTGTTTTCTGCATTTGAAGTCAACATGAAACGATATTCGCAACAGTTTTTTCGTAAACAGGAAGTATTGAGAGATACATTTAGGACAAAACATTTTATTTTTCGGGAACTGATTGCATTGTGAAGCATGGGTGTGTGATGTGTGTGTTTGGTGTGTTTGTGTGTGTGTGTGTGTTGTGTGTGTGTGTCTGTTTGTGTTTGTGTGTGTGTGTGTTTGTGTGTCTTGTGTGTGTGTGTGTATGAGTGTGAGAGAGTGTGTGTGTGTGTGTGTGTGAGAGAGTGTGTATGAGTGTGTGTGTGAGAGAGAGTGTGTATGAGTGTATGTGTGTATGAGTGTGAGTGTGTGTGTGAGAGAGAGAGCGTGTATGAGTTAGAGCTGGACGATATGACCTAAAATCAAAATCTCGATTAATTGAACATTTTACCTCAATGACGATTAATGAACGATTATTTTTTTTTTTTTTTTTTGCCCTCATAGTCCACTGACAAGGTTTGTACTGTAAATATGCTCAACTATCAAGTTATTTTTTTCTAATGAAAGAGTGCATTTCTTATCTTTGTGATTTTAAAATAATTGAAACCATTTATGGTTATTTATTGAATATTTCGTAGAAACACACATTGCTTGAAATGAAAACGGCACATTTCAGTTTGTGTAAAAAGCAAGATTCCTAAAAATTAGAAAATAAATAACTTGCTTTTTTGCAAAGAAAATACATTATTTTAAATATTGTCATGTGAAAAATTAGTAAATAACTTGCATCTCCTGTAAACAAATGTTTTAAATAATGCCATGTGCAAAAATGTAAAAAGAACACTGCTGATTACGAGCAAGAGCAGGGCTTGGACAGGGCACCTCTAATGGAAAAAAATAAATATTCCCCTTGGCGTCATTTTTCAACGTGCAGGGCGGAGAGTCAAGCGGCGGCGGAGAGTCAAGCGTTGTTAAACTCACCGATGAATGCGGTTGCCTATGAACGTGCTAAACCTTTGCGCAGAGGGCAGTTTGATATCAGATTGCGAGGGTTTTTAATAAAAAAAAAAAACAACAGTTGGAGGGCCAGATAAAGATGATCTGGGGGCCACCATTA
>JAVLUX010000006.1:2940000-2967500 GCA_032164185.1 Moxostoma hubbsi
ACTTCAATCAAGAGAAGTTTAATTCTTGGGCAAGCTATTCCTTTAAAAAGCTTAACTGGATAATAACTCTCATTTAGTGTCACACAGTGGACATTTTACCTATGAAGTACCGCTCGTTCTCAGACCTTTGGTGTGATTGTTCCATGAGCTGCTCTTTTGGCTTTCATTGGAGTGTCCAGAGACCTGCCTTTGTCCCACTTCACATTCTGTTACTGAATAATGCAGATGCTATGTGTGTGCGTGCGTGCGTGTGTGTGCGTGTGTGTGTGTGTGTGTTTGTGTGTGTGAGATTGCGCGTGTGAGATTCTGTGTATGTGTGTGCGCGCGCGCACGTGTGTGTGTGTGTGCGCGTGTGTGTTTGTTTGTGTGTGTGCACGCGCGTGTGTATGCGTGTGTGTGTGCGTGTGTGTGTGTGTATGTGTTTGGCAGAGCGGGACAGGAGTGGATGTGTTGCACGTACTACTTTCCCTTTTAGACACTTTATACATTCCTGCCTTTATTAGGGCAAGGTAAAAGTTAATGATCTGAACAAACTCCTTCACATTGCACTTAAGCACGTGCTCTTACTTTTCATAATGAGTAGCGTTCTGATTTGGTTATTATGTGGCAGTTTGTTCAATAGAAATAGACTTCATTTGGAAATGTTTGTGTGTTTGAGTTTCGTGTCAGAGTTGTGTTGATACCGAATCTCTAGAGAGCTCAAGATGTGTCCTCTTTCCTGCTCGGCCTCTTCCTCTCATACAGATAATACAGGACGGCACTGAGCTTCCCTGGAAATCTCACACTGGAGAATGGTGCTCTGTCACACACATTCACACAGGAGATGCTCAAAAGACCTAAGAAACCAGATGCTCTCTTTCAGAGCTGCAGAACAATGCTCGTATTGAGGAAGAGAATCGCAGCAAACCACCATTAGCAAACTGTTGGAGATCCTCCGATTGTAGAGCTCAGATGAAAGGCTCTTTTATTGCTCAGGAGACTTAATGGCGTTGCTCGTTCCCTTATGCATCAACTGTGTGTTAGAAGTTTTTCCTAAAACCTATAATATACATACAGTATAGTCGTATCACTGCAGCATGTTTATTGAGTACATATAAACTCCCACAGACACCCTAAACCAACCCTTTACCCCTAAGCCTAACCTGATCCTAGTTACCACACAATTCAACGGGGCTACTATGTTCTATAATCAGGTAGGACATGTCCCTTGGCCAGTTTTGTCCCCATCACTTTTTAAATAACTTTCGTCAGGTAAGTGACTAATGCAGAAGAATCCGCCAGTTCTTGAGCAGGAGTTTCCGTTTTGTTCATTAAAAGATTTATCTATATTAAAAGATTATTTGAAACTATCTGTGCATAACCTAATTAATATTTATGAGTTTTGTGATGTCACAATTAGCACCTCGCCACCTAAAAAAAAAAACTGTCCCCACCACTTTTTAAAACACATTGACGCCCTTGACCATATTACTGTTGTAACACTATGGTTCAGGGGCAGACCGGGAAGAGAAATCGGCCGAGAGTTTAAATAGAAACTGGCCCAAAAGTTGTTGAGCGGGAGGGGGTGGGTGGGGGCGCTGTCCTTTTCTGCATATCACAGCAACGTTTTGTGGCCTGTTCAGCATAACGCGGAGGCCCATTTCAGCTTATTGTGGCTCTTTCGGCCCATCGGGGAAAGTCCCGGTTCTCCTGATGGCCAGCGGTTAATTGCATCAAAACCATAAAACATGGTCGCTACAGGAAGGGGGAAAAGAGCGGAACAAAGCGGAATCGAAATCGGCTCGCCTGATCTTTGCAACAGCCAACTCTCCCTCGTCGGGGAAATTGTGATCATTGCTTTGTTCCATCATACTCTTAAGTGCTCCAGATCGTGCTTACAGACACCACTCTCTGGTTAGGTTTAGGTATGGGGTTTGGGTTAGGGCATACAATTAATAAGCATGTACACAACGACTGACAAGCAGAACTTTCGCTTAATTCCACGTTACACATCCGGGTATTTGCATGTCTAGATTTCATACGAACGAACTTGTTCAACTTCTCATGACATCGTGTTGGAGAAACTATTCTGATAAAGAGATCTCATTAGTGTTTCTTCCATTCTGATCTCATTAAAACTGCATGACTGTGACGACATTTTTGCAAAGTGAAACTACTTGGTTCCTGTTACAGAACAGTTTTAGGGTCCTCTTAACAATGTGGGTTTGTGGTGGAGATAATGTCCAGTAAAAACATTTTAGATTTATATTTTTACAGTAATTCACAACTTTTTATTTTCAAAGGCAAATATCATTTGAATCAAGCAATACATAAAAATAAAAAAGCCTTCTAACAAAATATATTATACATGTATAATTTAATCTGCTTTCTTGTTGGCAAAGACAACATAACATTACTGAAATGAGAAGAGTTTCAGTTTGTTCAGGCTGTCCTGAGACATTTCTGCTCGCTAAATAATATTTACAAAATTAACTTAATATTAGGCCTGTGTATCGTTATATATTTCCGAATTCAACTTGATTCTGATTTTTATTCTATATGGATTCGGGCTGTCAAACGGTTAAAATATAGAATGTTTTCGCAGTTAATCGCGATTAATCGCACCCCCTTTTTTGTAGCTAATCGCAATTACTGGCATACATTTGTTAGTTAATCGGGATTAACCGCATACAGTCTCTGCAGCTAAGCGCGATCAATCGTGGCCCCTTCTCGCAGTTAATCGCGATTAATCGCAAAAATTTCCGTAGCTAATCGCGATCAATCGCACACCTTTCTTGTAGTTAAGCGTGATTAATCACATACATTTTTGTAGTTAATCGAGATTCATCCCATACAATTGTAACCGTGATTAATTGCATCCATTTTTTGTAGCTAATCGTGATTAACCGCACCCCCGTTTTGTAGTTAATTGAGATTAATCACTACATTTTTGCAGTTAATGGTAAAGTCTTGCTGCGTATTATTTTCCCTAATAGAATGGTATTACTATACTGCATATATACTGTATATATATATATATATATATATATATATATATATATATATATATATATATATACTCTCTCTCTCTCTCTCTCTCTATATATATAAAACAAATGATAATATAATGGGATATCAATGTAGCCTTCCCCCAGTGAGGGCCCCTGTTACTCAGGTCCATCATTACCCACGCTTCAACGCACCTGTTAACACACACCGCGGCAGTTCAGAGATTAAATGTCCACTGTGTGGCGCTATAAGCGAGTTAAATTGTCCCCCAAACAGATGCGGTTTTGAAGATTAACGCACTTTTGAGTTTTAAATCAAGAAAACCTTCTCTCCTACCCTAAACCTTGAACCTAAACCTAGCCGATAGTGTCAGAAAAAGCAAATATGAGATAACGCAATTACTAAAGCAACCATGTAATTTTCTGTTGCGTTTACGACACTTTTGGTTCATGTGTGGACTCGCTCTTTAGGACTTGTACCCCAGTCCACTGCATCACAAGTACAAAGCTCTATCAGTTGAGCTACCGCACAATTTGAATGCGGTTGAAGACACTTGTAAATGTAGTTGGTTATGTAACGCAAACAAGTCATGCGTTTCCCACGCTGACAATCTGCCGTTTTGCTCAGGATTTGTGAGAAGTGAATAAAAGTCATTGTTGTTATAGCGCCTCTAGTGTTCATTTCAGGAAACTGCCTCGATACGTATAATTAGACACATAAAAATATTATAATAACTGATTCTGTGAGACCAAGTTGGGTTTTTCTGCATTGAAGTGTCTACGTTAAACTGAGCTTCCATTGCTTGAAGCAAGAATTCTTGCACTTGTGTAGGGTATTTTTTGTGTAATCAAGCTAGTTAAGCTTTACTTTCACGTATTTCTGTAAATGTTTCTGGCCTTAAACTCTGTAACTCTGTAGCATTTTAAATGTCACTTTTCACACAACTGTGCGTATCTAATATCTAAAAACAGTAAGAGCCGCGAGGAGCTCTGGGACATGAGGTCAGGTCTCTAAATGCTTTGTCCTTGGCTACGTGTCACCGAACGCAACTACAGAAAGGGCGAGAGAGGTAGAGGCTGAGTGGAAAGGGAAAAGAGAGAGAGAGTTCACTGGAGTCAAACTGAATAGTGTTTGAGAGTGACTGTTGTCACTTCTGGTGTGACGACAAGGCAAACCCGGCGGGAAAACTTCACACATGCTCATTGGACTCCAGTTGCATTAATATAATCGAATGCTTGATCATGTGATAAATCGTTGCTCGGTAAAAAGAGTAAAGCACACATGCGGTCGTTCCTCTTGAGCATCTCTGTGGCTTCAGTCACGTCCACAAACAGCTGATAAGACTCTCAGAATGAGATTTTGGAGGAACGGAATACTGAACTGGGAAAGGCTACATGTGTACGATGCCGGATTACCTCGTCTCAGGAGTATTATGATGTCATAGTTCAGCATTCTACGGATGAAGAGTTCTTAGAATGACCAGTAACAAAAGAGGTTCCATAAACATCCTGCCAAACACACACACATAAACAAGCCCTGGAAAATGATTGTGGAGTTTGCTCATTAAAACACTAAACGCTGCATTAATGCTGTCACTTGTCATGCTCCATTTCTTTACAGAAACCATAAAATTGTCCAAGCACATCTGACTTATATGACAGCTGTTGTAGTTTAATGAACAGGGAATAATAAAGGTGAGCAAGTCCTTGCGCGAATGACAAATAAAGACAAACTGCAATGTAGTTTCGTTTCCAGCAGGTATATGCAACGTTTTATTAAAAGTCAATAACTTGAATATTATGATTTCAAATGCATGCTAGTACAGTGAAATAAAGCAAGCACATTATTTGCAGGTAGAGAAACAAAGTATTATGATTTCCATCTTTGTGACCATTTAAGAACACTTGGTTAATTCAACATGCATTAATACATCTCATTTTGTCAATTAAAGGGAATTTTAATGGACAGTTTCCACAATTTAAATGAGGTCCTCCTGAGACCCTAACACACAGTCACCTTTATGACATCATCATTCACCTTTATGACATCACCAGTCACCTTTATGACATCATCATTCCCCATTATGACATCACCAGTCACCTTTATGACATCATCATTCACCATTATGACATCACCAGTCACCTTTACGACATCATCATTCACCATTATGACATCACCAGTCACCTTTACAACATCATCATTCACCATTATGACATCATCAGGCTCGCTCGCTGTTTAAACAAACTTCAAATATCATTCCAAGCCTGACATGACTGGCTCTATTCATTCACAGCCAAAACTGATGATTTGTTTTCTCGGGACAATTTATGCAGGCATTGTTAATGTTTAATGTTATTATCTTGCGTTTATAAGCACAGTAACTCCTATTTGCGAATGGCGATAACGTGACAAGCACTTTTCCTATGATAGACCCCCCACTGTGTCATGAACTACATCCTGCTGAGTTTGTGATCGTCGGGGTTTGGTGTCGTTTATCCAACGAATCCGATTTCTTTGTAGTATCCGTCGATATCGCTGATGATGACGTCCATCACTCTTCTCAAAGCGGCCTGACCGGCACTGTCAAGCCCCGCCTTCTCCGCCATAACCTTCACTAGGACTTCAGTAATCAGCTGTAGACAGGGCAAAGTGGACGATTTACGATGGAGTAATATTTAATTGCAAGAATACATACAATTTATCACGGTGCAAATGAAAGTATGAAACTGACTTAGACTAGATGGAATCGGACGTCCAGACTTTGTTCCAAAACCTAGTGAGCTCCAGCGTTTAACAGACAGAAACACACCCTATGCAACGATGTGCAAGCAGATAAGCGTCCTGTTAAACATGCTTAACATGCATTCTTGCGTTACTGCGGCGGTAACAAACCTCAGTACTCAAGGGGGCGATAGAGTTACTTCCAAAAGTCTGTGTATGCGTTATTATTCTGGGCAGTGTTTCCCAAAAGCATCTCAAGCTCAAATTGGCGCCAATGTTATCTACGATCTACTTAAGAGAAAACCGTAGAAGCGGATGCCCATGCTAGTACCCTCTATAGTGCCCCTTGTGGCAACATTGAGAATGCAACGCGTCTTTGCGTTGTGTTATGAATAACAGTCTGATTCATTTTAGTACAGAACGATCCACAAAATCGAGCTTGCGTAGCTAAAAGCGGTTGAGGTCACGTTCTTGCATAGAGTATGTTTTGGCTAGGGTTGCTAACTTTTCACCACGCCAATTTTGGAGTGTTTCGCCGTTACAGTATGTGGCACAATGCATGTTAGCCACAACGTTAAACGTTAAACCAACGTTAAAATATTTTGGTATCAAGTAGCGCTAATTCAATGCATGGAGTTAATGCCCATGTAGGGCGTTCCAAATCGGTCACTTGTGAGGTTCCATTGTTAGGATGCTGCCTTAGGGAGCTCACTATGTTTTGGGACAGAATGCCAATGAAAGCACACACAGATCTGTTCGTTACCCTGAAGTTGTTGAGGGCGATCTTGTGCTCGTTGGCGTGGGTGTTGGCCATCGGTTTGAGGAGCGCGGCGTGATCACCTCTGGCCTTCAGCAGCTCGCCTAGCTTCTTCAGGACGGTCTCACCATGAGCCGCTATCGCTGGATTTCCCGCCATATCCCCTGGCGCGATGCCCACGAAATTCGGAAACAGCTTTTGAGTGTCCGGGTGCTCCTTAAACAAGCTGGAGAGCAAATAACAGAGTGAGAACATGAGCGAAACCCGAGCAGGAACCAGTTCTTACAGCCGCTCATAAAAAGGTTATAAAAACAACCCTTATACAGTTACAACTTAAAGGGGTAGTTTGCCCAAAAATGTATGTTCTGAACACTTATCATTTAAATTTGAGCCAGTACTGACCGGGTCAGAACGTCTCCTCCGTGTCCGGTGAAGTCGGCTTCCACCGCACCCCAACATTTCAGAACCAGCTCATGATCGGACATCGTCTACACGTGAGAACAAGCATGAAAAAACGGTGAATCTGCTTGTTCACTTTCGTTTATAAAACAGAGGTAATGATGTTTTGAAACGACTTAACCCTAAAATATCTGGATAATCACTGTGTGTGTGTATGTGTTTGCTGCACTTATCGGACCGCTTCAAACTCATTAGTTTAACATTAGCCAAATTGTTACTCAACAGACACAAACTGTGTATTTGTTTGCATTAGACTTAATGTTAGCATGAAAACAGGTCTTATATACAGTATGATAATTATAGTAAAATTTGACTTGGGGCTATTTTCGTTATATTCCATGTTATCATAGCTTACACCGGACAACTCAAGTGATAATCAGTAAACGGCCCCGTTGGCACATTCGGCATGTGGCGACTCGAGTAGTATTTCTCCAGTTATCTGGAACACTTGAGTGACCTTTAGGACGTCTCACTTAAAGTTTCATAGATATCATCACTCATTCACCTGTCATTGTACAGGACTGTAAATTAGCGAGTACTCCAATATAAGGTGTGATGCATTATGTGTGCATGCAAAACTCTCTTGTGATGTTTTGGGGTATAAAGACAGAATGCAAACTACATGTTTTGATTATATTTATTTTCTCCTTATTTTATTTATATTTGACTTTTTAATTTGCAAAACCTTTCATTTTTACGAACCAACTAACCGTAACAAGCTTATTTTTAACTTAGTTTTTTAAAAAAAATGCAATTTATCTGCAACAAAATATTATTGTATTTAAAAAAAAATAATAATAATTTAAATAATTGATTTCTATTTTTAGTTTTTTATTTTTTTGGCTGATTTACCATTTTGTCCAAACAGATTGACCTACAAAATATAATTTGATGACTTTCATTTGTCAAAAAAATTCTGCTGTAAAATATCATTTTAATGCTTTGAAGCTTTTTTTTACTACGTTCCCCTTTCTCAAACAACTCTTACATCAAAATAATGAACGCTCCTTAAATCCTCATACTATCACTTTGACAATAGCATTAATAATGAGCAAAACAATATTGCTAGATTATGCTGCTTTTAAAACAACATTTTAAATATGAAAATAAAGTTTTAAATGAATAGTCTGGAGTGCAGTCAGTTGGCACTACTTTGCATTTCTAAGCCCAGGCGAGCTCCTTACCGATATCAGCGTCCCGTCTGAAGAGCGTGTGACTGTATGTGGTTTTGGAAATCTCCCCAAATAACCTCATATCACTGATTCCTCAAATTCACCTTTTATATGGCCACTGTGTGACATCCCCTCCCTCACCTGTCAATCACACAGTCCCGCTCCTAACCTTGAAAGGTTAACCCAGCCCCTTTATTTCCCCTATCAGAAAACACTCTCTCTCTCTCTCTCTCTCACACACACACATTGACAAACACACACACACACACACACACACACACACTGGCAGCAGCATGTAGAGCAGTCTGTGATGCTCCGATGACATCGCTGTGTTGTTCCACAAGCCCCAAATACTGCAACAGTTGCCTGACTGCACAACACACAGGTGTTTTAATGTGGGACAACCTCCTTTCTATATGAAAACTACAGAAAAGTCATTTAGTGACACAAATGATTGGCATCAAATTCTCTCCTGTTGTTCTGTTTGTTTATAGTGTAAGAGCCGATGGGACGTCTGTGTGTGTGTGTGTGTGTGTGTGCGCTTTGGCAGTGAATATATATATAGTCTTTAGATGTGTCTGTCTCCCCAGAAACAAGACAAAAACTTTTATGAAACGATGACCGGCATGCGTCCCAACAAACACAGGAAGACGGAGATGAACATCCTCAAGCTTTTTTTAAATATGAACAATAAAACCAGACAAGCACATCTTTCTGTTGTCATTGGACATATCTGTCCTGTCTGTCTGCCTGCCTGTCTGTCTGCCTGTATGCCTGCCTGCCTATATGTCTGTCTGTCTGCCTGCCTGTCTGTCTGTCTGTCTGTCTACCTGTCTGTCTGCCTGTATGCCTGCCTGCCTATATGTCTGTCTGCCTGCCTGTCTGTCTGTCTGTCTACCTGTCTGTCTGTCTGTCTGTCTGCCTGTATGTCTGCCTGCCTGCCTGTCTGCCTGCCTGCCTGTCTGCCTTCCTGTCTACCTGTCTGTCTGCCTCTCTGCCTGCTTGTCTACCTGTCTGTCTACCTAGCTATCTGTCTGTCTGCCTGTCTACCTGTCTGTCTGCCTGCCTGCCTGTCTCTCTGCCTGTCTGTCTGTCTACCTGTCTGTCTGCCTCTCTGCCTGCCTGCCTGTCTCTCTGCCTGTCTGTCTGTCTACCTGTCTGCCTGCCTGCCTGTCTGTCTGTCCACCTGCCTGTCTGTCTGCCTGTCTGACTGCCTGTCTGTCTGTCGCATCAGTCATCAGACAGGTGTATTAATAGCTGTTTGGTTTTGCCAGATGGTGCGTGTGTGTGTTTGGAGAAGAGACGAGCCTTTTCCCCTCCGTTCAGAGAGGTTCAAAGACAGGTCAAGATCATCATCCACTAGCAGAAGACAGAAACTAACAAAGAAACAAAGAAACACAATTAGGGGATAAATAGAGGCACAAATATTAAGGCATTGGCCAGACAGAGAAATAAGAGGACAATACTCCTGTGACTTATTTTGCTCGTCTTTCCATTGTACGCGAGCTGAAAATGTTTTGGCAAAGAGAGAGAGAGAGAGATGGATGAGTGAGCCAATGTGCGCCATTAAATCCCAGGACACTGTGGCAGGCACCCAGAATAGTCCAGTGTGACCTTCAGATATGGCCAGTTTGGACCAACTTAAAACTTAAAAACACAACGTGATGCTTCGTTTAATCAATGTGGATTTATATGTTCACTAAATACAAACATTCTTGTTGAGAGAACTTCTCATTTCTAGTTCAGCCAACTGACAATTCACAAAGTGAACTTTCATTTGAAGTCGCCGCACGCTTCCCCTCGGAAGAGATAGAGCTGTGTCTCGCGGGGCACGTCGGGATGAACGATCGTGAAGTTAAACGATGAGCTCCTAAACATCACACAACTATTAACTAACAGTGCCAAAAACAACAACAAAATGCATAAAGTCAGCAAACCGCAAGGAACAAGCCCAAAAACACTAACCACATCATTTATTCATGTTGCAATGCATGCTGGGAACTCACACATCAGCAACACTGTTCAGCATGAAATTGTGAATAAAAGTTGAACTAATAAAAACCTCTACTGGACGGTGTTTAGATCAGGGGTTTACAAACGACAAAGTTTGAAATGAATGAATTTGACATTATTAGTGTTTCATTCCGCTTTCTAAAGACTGATTGTAAATCACGAGATTAATCATGATTATTTAATCACTGACAGCTTTCGGTTTCGGTTTGTTACGGAGCCCATGAGAAGATGATGTTTTTACCATAGTTTCACTACAGGAATCATAGTTAAACTACAGTAAATCTTTAGTATAACCACGATAAACACATAAGAATGAACTTTATTACCATAGTTTTTGTTTTTCTGTATTTTTACTGTGGTCCCACTACCAAATATCATGGTTAAAATATGGTTACTGTAGTAAAACCATGGTAAGTTCATTGCAAAGGTACGCAAAACTATTTCAGAACAATACAAGCTCGCCCAGATGTCCTTTAAGGGCTTCCGTACTCCCGTTTCTAAATTAAAAAGGTTTGAGGTCAAATAAAACAAAAAAAAATTAAAAGTTATGTGAAGCACGCATTCACACAAGTGTGTCCAAAACAGACAGGTATTGCTGGGTGCAGCTTGCGGAACGGGGCGGGGCTACACGTGGGGGCGGGGCCACATGTGTTGCCCCGCCCATAACTACTCTCATTGGCTCGGTCATTTGTTATAGGTGTACATGATAGGACATGTGTTTTAAAATAGTTCATCTGGATAATTTTGATGACTTTGTGTTGTATCTCACATTTCAATTCATCAGTTCGAACAAATTCATCAGGACTGTATCGCATGAAATGAACAAATCTGTCATTCAAAATTGTTATTACATTGTTATTAGTTCTGACGCAAATGACATATGAGTTATGAAAACCAACAGCACCATCTTCTGTAAATTCACTATGAAGGATACTCTAATTCTCACAAAAGTTTTATAGATGTAATGATTCTTAATATAAACGTGTTTTCAAATATCATAATATTGGGGGACAGAATACAAATACACATGTTGTGCGTTCATTCAATCATTCATAAAGCATACTTGTATGCAATTGACAATTCTTTATAAAAGAGAGCATGCATGCACTTTTACTCTCCTGGGATCTGCCATAACAGCTCATCATCATGAGGGATTATTTTACATAATTAATAACTCTATCTATCTATTAAGCTGCATTTTAGGAATTTAGTCATTTAAATTTATGCCCTCAACAATAGTAATGTAATAACTTAATAATCAACCATAGTAAAACCCCACAGAAGTAGACTGCTATTATGAATATTTTGGGAGGACATGTAAAGTAAGCAGTAAGCACTATAATCAATGAACTATTCTATCTCAAACAATGATAACACCAGCAATGATGACAACATTATGCATGTCTATGAAAGTTGAACGAGCCAATGAGAGTAGGTTATGGGCGGAGCGACACGTGCAGCCACGCCCCTAATTTAGCCCCGCCTCATTCTGCGGGCTGCAGCAGGTTCTTCTCAAAACAGACCAACAAAAGTGACAATATATATGAGACTTATCCCGGACAGCGTATATGTACTGGCTGTTTGTTGTGTTTTAGATTATAGCGCCCTCTAGACGGCAGGCGATGATCGACAACAATTCCAAAGCAAAACAAACATGTTTGAATAAACTTTTTCGTTAATTCTGGCAGAATAAAAGTATTTTGAAAACGCAGTCAAACGAATTAAATCATCCATAATGTGTAATATATTCATATATATTACACATTACGGATGATGTATGTGTGTGTATCTTCGAGAACATAAACTTATTAAAATAGGTAATATATTGTTATTTTATTTCCGAACGACAGAGCAACTAGATATGAAAAAATTATAAATATTAATTTGAAGCCAGTGACTTTTATTTTGGCGGGTCGTGCGGTGCTCGTGACGTCATCGCCTCTTGTTGTTCAGACTTCACACTCGAGTGGTCATTTTTTGTATCAGTGCCCCGCTCATATCTCTCTAAACATCAGTTTTTATCACCGATTAATCAAACGAGTCTTGACCAGCCGCTGACATTATCGTGGGGAAGAAAACGCCGGATAAATTTCGTCAGTTGGGAGTTTTGTGTGCCGTCCATCATGAACCCTGAATAGTAAGTTTGTGCGCACGTCACGTGCTTTAATAACAAATACACAATCATAGTATATTTATTTTACATCTGTATTTATTAAAGTATTACTAGTTGCTTGTTTAACCAGAGTAACATGCCGGAAGTAGATGGTATAAAATCTAATATTATATACAAATATAATGTAGGCTTTGTGTAAATGTTAATAAACGTCGTGTAGTTGTGTCTGTTTCCCGTGCGGTGACGCACTGAAGTGTCATTATCGAGTTATGAATTAAACTGCATTTTTCTGCTGATCGTCTTTATTGTGAAATGTTAAACGTCTCCTGTTAGTCCATGTGAGGTTGGGCCTGAACTTTCTGTTGTGCTGTGACATGTTGAGCTGTTTTGTTCAGTGCTGATATTAATCTGAATTAAACAGGTAAAGTTTGTTAAGACACTTTGATATTGGATTGACAAAGCCTTGTCTAAAATTGTAACTACTTTTATAATTGTGAAGTTTGATATATTTACAGATATTACAGAAAGACGAGGAGACAGCTAGAGAGACAGTCAGACAGACTGTCTCACACACATACACATACACACACACATATATATATATATATAGTGAAAGAGAGCTACATTTAAATTATTATTATTTTTTGCGACCTAAAGCAAATAGAGGATGAGAATCACTTCTCATCTGTCCCAAGTACCACACTGTGGCTATCAGAGGTTTGTTTACATTTGAATTTTTGACAGTTGGAGTTTGAATTAATGAATATCCGTTGGCCCATTTGAACATTCCGTTAATGCAAGTCTATGAGATTTTTCCATTCTTTGATCGTCCGCTGTGTGAAAACCGTAAGTCCGATCAGTTAGAAAAAACACAGCACAATATTCCACAACAGTCCGAAGGTCTGTACCAAGTTTGATGGATGTAGCTTGAAAGCTCTGTTAGAAAGTCTCCATTTACAGATTTTGGAAACTGATAAAATCAGTTCGTCAAGCCAACATAATTACAATATTCATGTTAGTACATTTACAAGGTATTTACATGGTACAATAATTGTAAATATGGTAAATATTTCTATGCTATTACCATGTAGCAAGTCTAAAATATGGTGGTTTTATGGTACACGCTCTAAAAATCAAGATATACGTAGTTTTTGATTCTGATTTTCATACTTGTCATGGAGTATTGTCTTACACCACTGTGCATGTTCAGTGTTATGGCATGAATCAGGATGGATCACATTACATCTTGTAACATGTTGAGACATCATGTTCATTCAGGACTCTCATGCAATGATGATATGTGCATGTGTTGCGTAATATAACTGCTTGTTGTGTTCATTCAGTCTTGTTGAGAAATGATTACAGGGCACTTGGTGTGGCTGCCAAAGATATTCATGACTTTTATGTTGTTTTGTAGTGACTACCTGTTTAAACTCCTGCTGATTGGAGACTCGGGTGTTGGAAAGTCCTGCCTTCTGCTGCGTTTCGCTGTAAGTTATTAGCCTGCTATCAAGATGCTGTTTAGATAATGACTGTTATGGCACAGGTGTTCAGTGATTTGACTGTCAAAGAGCTTCGTGTTAAAGGTGAAGTGTGTCATTTCTATGCCACCAAACTGAACCGCAGTGGGCCAGTTGAGTTCGGGTCAAAAATGAATTAAAAAGTAATTCATTGTTGTGACTTGGTTTGGAGGAAAGTAATGACATGCTTCATATGAATGTCTGAATGTCTTTGTTATTGTGTGTGCACGCTTCCTCAGGACGACACATACACAGAGAGCTACATCAGCACCATCGGAGTGGACTTCAAAATCAGGACGATAGAACTAGACGGAAAGACCATCAAACTACAGATCGTAAGTGTTAAGAACACTAAACTAGGGCAGATTTGGGCTTCCAACGACTGTGAAAACAAGATAATAGAGATGAAACGATTATTGCACCATTCCATTTCTCAATGATACACTCTGGCGTTATATCTTCATATATATCTTTATATCGCGGTCAGCGCTTCATCTGTGAGTAGCGTGACGTGACCGGGGAAGAGATTGAATCCCGGCAGATGCACACTCTGGGGACGCTCGTCACTCGCGCATGTTTGCAGCAGCTGGATTATAACGTGATTGCTCGTGATGTAGTGAATGATGATATATGTGTCACCTACACTGGATCTAATCATGAACACAATCAGCGATACGCAGCTCTATTAAGAACAGAACGTTTGTTTTGTGAGTTAAAGATGGATCGAAGTGAACATGAAGATGACATTATAACACACACTGGACTTGTTTTCCAAAATAATATCTAGAACTCCTTTGAAACAACTTTGACTTTAGGAGCTATACAGCAGAATGAAATCAATAACGGCTATATTTGTGATAGCAGGCCTGTGTCACTTAACAGAAACTTCATATTCTGCTGTTGACAGTAATGAAGAGCACATGACTTTAGAATTCACTAGTGATCTAGAAACAGCTGCGCCCTGTTTGATTGACAGGTGGTGTATGTGTGTGTGTGTGCTGATAATGCTCATGCTAATGCGCACCTGAACGGTCATACATTTCAAAAGTCCGTCAAAATGCCCATCTTGGTGAGATATTCAGATAGTGATGTCTAAAGTGAACAAAATAACTGATTTGTATTCAAATGTCGGACTTGTAAGTATAAATGTAATCTAATAGACCTGCTGCCGTCTAGTGTGTCATCATAATAAACAAACAACCATAACATGAAACAAGAAAACACTCACAGCTCTTGACCGAGTAACTTTAATAGCTTTAAAAAGTATTAATGTATTATAATCATACAGTGAAGACCAGGAATAGTTTTATGTTGCATTTCATTCTGGATGTTTACTTGAATAGAACTAATAATAGCATGAGTCTCCACATGCTGTGAGTCTCCGCGGTGTCATGCACAATGAGTCACGTGATCAGATGCGCAGATTGACGGTCTCAGAAGTGGAGGTAACTGACACTTGTCCTCCGACACCCAGATTGAGGCGAGTAACCGCACCACCACGAGGACCTGCTAAGTAGCGGGAATTGGGCGTTCCAACATTGGGAGAAATAGGGGATAAAAATGTATAAATAAATAAATGCATGATATTTCCAAAGTCATTGAGTAATCGTGTTAAATAAGCGTGATTATGATCTTTGCCATAATCGAGCAGCCCTGCACTATACTAATATTTGAGAGTAAAAAATGGTAATGTGAAAGAATACAGTACGTTACATTTGTAGTGAATCGGGTGTGTGTTGATGTGTTGACAGTGGGACACAGCCGGCCAGGAGCGATTCCGCACCATCACGTCCAGCTACTACAGAGGAGCCCACGGGATCATTGTTGTTTATGATGTCACAGATCAGGTGAGCAAACATTTCATTGTCATGGCAACACCAATGTAAACAGTTACGGCTCAGATGATCTTTAGTGAAGGGTTAAGTGGCGATTCTGTTTATCTTGCTAGTGTTGTATCTACTCCGGAAGAACGTTTGTTTCACTGTATGTTTCAAATGTTTTTCTTCAGGAGTCCTTTAATAACATCAAACAGTGGCTACAGGAGATCGATCGCTACGCTAGTGAAAATGTCAACAAACTCCTGGTGGGGAACAAGTGTGACCTGACCACGAAGAAAGTTGTGGATTACACGACAGCAAAGGTGCACACAATATGTACAACACACAATAATCGGACAATCCATTCGAAATGCAAAGATATTTCAGAACAGGGCTGCTTTACGCCATTTACATTCGACATTAACCCAAAACCATGGAGTCATGTGACATTTTGTCCCAAACAAGTGTAGATTAGGAAGAACTTTATTAAGTGGTGTTTACCTTGTTTACTTGGCACATGCCCTTTTACAACAGCTTCAAACGGGGCTCCTCAAATTAAATGGGCCAATCACGATCTCGGCGCTGTTCAGAATGGGCCAGTCATGATCTCAGCGCCGTTCAGAATGGGCCAGTCACGATCTCGGCACCGTTCCGAATGGGCCAGTCATGATCTTGGTGCCGTTCAGAATGGGCCAGTCATGATCTCAGCGCCGTTCAGAATGGGCCAGTCATGATCTTGGTGCCGTTCAGAATGGGCCAGTCACGATCTCGGCACCGTTCCGAATGGGCCAGTCACGATCTCGGCGCCGTTCAGAATGGGCCAGTCACGATCTCGGCGCCGTTCAGAATGGGCCAGTCACGATCTCGGCGCCGTTCAGAATGGGCCAGTCACGATCTCGGCGCCGTTCAGAATGGGCCAGTCACGATCTCGGCGCCGTTCCGAATGGGCCAGTCACGATCTCGGTGCCGTTCCGAATGGGCCAGTCACGATCTCGGCGCCGTTCCGAATGGGCCAGTCACGATCTCGGCGCCGTTCCGAATGGGCCAGTCACGATCTCGGCGCCGTTCCGAATGGGCCAGTCACGATCTCGGCGCCGTTCCGAATGGGCCAGTCACGATCTCGGCGCCGTTCCGAATGGGCCAGTTACGATCACGGCGCCGTTCCGAATGGGCCAGTCACGATCACGGCGCCGTTCCGAATGGGCCAATCACGATCTCGGCGCCGTTCCGAATGGGCCAGTCACTATCTCGGCGCTGTTCAGAATGGGCCAATCACGATCTCGGCGCCGTTCCGAATGGGCCAGTCACGATCAAGTGTTACTGGAGGATTTAAAAATATATATTTTATAGATACTGCTGTGGAGGATTAAACACGTATGAATCCTTGCAACTATCAGTTTTAATTGATAGAAGAAGAGTGAAAAAATGAGGAATGATTTGAATGATTGTAATGCAGATCAATGCAGGATTCAGTTTTGTTCACCACCTTGTGTAAAGACAGCTTTGTATCTCACAAAATAGGTTATTTATAACAATGGTCAATATCAAAATATGTTGACAAACATTTCCCTGGACTTTTTTAGTTATGAATTAGTGGTGGAAAATAATCCTTGTGCCCTTCATCTGGTACACCACTTCTATGACGTGTTTATTTTGTACTTATTTTTAATAAAAGCATTAGTGCAATGCTGAACAAGTGTGCAAAAATGTAATCAATTAAATAATTTAAAAAGAGTGTCCCTTGATTTCATGCCATTGGTGTTATCAATGATAAAACTCAATGAATAAAATATTTGTATTTGAAATGATCTAATAAATAATGTGTTGTAATGACATGCTGAGCGTAGTGCATGAAAACTAATTAAAATGTGCTTGAATTTAACTTTGAAGCATCGTTTTGTTTAAATGCAAATAAATAAGTACAGCAATGACAAAATTAACAAATAATTAAATACTTTGTGTTCAGTTGATAACGTTTGATCAATGCTGATGCTGTTAAACCCATAAATAAACACATCTGGCAGGTGCATACACAACACAATGGGGAAAGCCTACAAATGTGTAATATCTTACATCATCTTCAGATAACTGCATGCATTGTTTTTGAAGAGAGAAAAAAATGTAAGACTTGGACTCGGGAAGGAACTGAGACACACTTTTTTTTCCCCACATTGCGGCTCCCAAAAACGGATTTATCCCCCTATATGTACACTGGGTGACCCCTATCTGAGATCAATTTGTTACTCTCTTTCTCAGGAGTTCGCAGACCCTTTAGGCATCCCGTTCCTGGAGACGAGTGCGAAAAGCTCCTCTAATGTAGAACAGGCCTTCATGACCATGGCGGCTGAGATCAAGAAGAGAATGGGCCCCGGGGCCACTGCGGGAGGACAGGAGAAATCCAACGTCAAGATTCAGAGCACGCCGGTCAAGTCGTCCTCCGGAGGATGCTGCTGAATCCCCAAAGCCCTAAACTAACAAATAACACCATTTAGCCCACAGTAACGTTACCTAAAATATGCCACAGCTGAATTAGGGTGTGTGTGTGTGTGTGTGTGTGTGTGTGTGTGTGTGTGTGTGTGTGTGTGTGTGAGCACTTGTGCGCGTGTGTGTCTGTCTGTGAGTGAGTGTGTCTATGTGAGCGCGTGCGTGTGTGAATAAAGACTGAGAATGTGTAATGAACGGTATTGAGACGTGAGAAAGGGTCAAATTAAATATTGCTTGATCTTGTATCATGCATGCACATAGCGGCAGTTTGATACTAAATTTAGTGACCGGTCCACAACATATGGGTTTAAACATCTCAAATACTGTAAGTCCAATTAAATAAACATCCAAAAGCACTTCGGACAACAAATTGTCTTTTTCAACGTTTTTAGAGGAGTGCAACTAGATTTCGCTTTGAACTTCCTCATCGGAACTTTGAACAAGGCAGTTGACAGTGATGTCATAATTGACCCCTGAAACATCGGTTCCATTACTATGACTCCTCATTCAACAGCTGCCGTCACTCTGGATGGACCGTTCGCCTGTTTGCGCATTTACTTTTTTATTCATTCTGTTTTTTCTTTTATCTCTGCTCAACAGCATTTCAATATATTGGTCCACTGAATGGGGTCACAACACTTTAAATGAGCTTTATTAGTCAGTTGTCAGTCAAATGCATTGCCACTTTTCTGACGTGTACTTGTTGAACACCATGATTCGAACAGCATTATTTTGTGTGCTCATTGATTTTTTTTTTTGTAATAATCTGACAAATGAACCAATACTTGACCAACAGGCCACATATAGTTATTGAAATTTTAAATCTAACTGTTCTTAATATTACAAATTGTTTAACTACATAACTGGTTTTGATATATTTCCACGCACAACATTAAGTAAATCCTGTAAACGACTCAGAAGCATCATTGTGGTCAAAATGAATCTGAATCAACATTTGTTTACAGACACTCGGACAGCAGTGCAGGAACTATATCATATGTATGTATTATAAATATATATATATATATATGTATAAATGTAATCACTTCAGTGCGGATCCCATTGAGCAACAAATGACAGAAAATGGGATGTGACATCACAATGAGTAGTGAAACATGTCATTTGTATTTCTCTTCAAGGGGGGAATTTACCTTTGGATTGATGTCACGCGATGTTTAAATAAATTACGAAGAAAATGTTTAATAAAAATGATTTTATCTGGAACATTTTGTAATATTTCGAAGGTGTGTGTGTCTTAAGACTTAAGTCCAAGGTTGCTTGATAAAGTGGCACGAACGGGATAAACCTGTAAAAAGCTGATCTGATTTTCCTAAACTCATGTTTTTTGTGTACTGAATTTTGTATCTTACTGCTTGGAAAGATGCTATTGTCCATGTTTTGTCCGTGGAACGATTAAAAAACACGTTCAACTGCAGTACAACCCATTGAAGTGACTTCGTCTAACCACGTTGTCATTCCCGCCAAGAATCAAAGATGGCGCTGTTGTGAATAAGGTCGGCACAGCACAACAGTCACTGTAACAACAATCCAAAAACTCTGTCAAATGTATATATTATATTAAGGTATCTATAAAAAAATATAGAATTAAGTGACAGGAAAAGCAGACTATGCAACATTATGTATGGCATTATATCTGCATGCAAACAGCCAGATCTCAGAATAACCGTAGACAAATTGCGTGTTTTGCTCCTTATTTCGACTAGGTGGCAATGTTATCCCAAAACTGAAGTTGTGCTACAGTAGATGGAGGATGTGGGATTAATCTTTAATCACTGCTGTCTGATTGTACACCTTGTCAGAAGCCATTTTTATCAAGCTTTTATTATAGTGTAATCTAACAGGAACTAAAACATTTTATACTGTTTACTTCTTCAGGCAGCATTTAATCTGTATTTTCACTTTATCAAGGTCATGTCTAAATAGACTCATTGTTCAGTGAATGATTTCCATAAATTTTAGACCGACCTGAAGATCAAGGTGTGACCAACATGCCCAAACAAGTACAGTACACCTTTACAGATGACGTAATATCGAACATGGCACGACATCGTGCATTAAAGGGATAATTCACCCAAAAATAAACATTTTCTCATCATTTACTCACACTCATGTCATCCCAGATGTGTGTGACTTTCTTTCTTAAGATGAACTATTTCAGCTCTGTGGGTCCATACAATGCAAGTGAATGGTGACCAGAACTTTGAAGCTCTAAAGCACATAAATGCAGCATAAAAGTAATCCATGAGACTCCAGTGGTTTAATCCATGTCTCCAGAAGTGATATGATAGCTGTGGGTGAGAAACAGATCAATATTCAAGTCAGTTTTTACTATAAATTGTCCTCCCTGCCCAGTAGGGGGCGATATGCATTGAATGCATAAAAACAGGAATGTGAAAGTGGAGATTTATAGTAAAAAGGACTTAAATATTCATCTGTTTCTCACCCACACCTATCAGAAGATATGGATATAACCATTGGAGCCTTATGGATTATTTTATGCTGCCTTTATGTGATTTTTAACTTGGGTGCATAATGCAGTGGCGCATTTTTGCTTATCATGCCCGATTCGGCACATTTCGTGGCCGACTCACCGGCCCGCTCTGTTCTCCCGCTGGCCAGTCCTCCTCTGATCGGCCCCAAAGTGCGTCGTCCACCGGGAAAATACCCGATATGCCAGATTGGCAGTCCTGGTCTTGGTTGACAAACCTCTTGAGAAAAGTGACAAATAATCAGACTCGGAGACAGTAGATTGACTTTAGCTAAAATTGACCTGAAATTTTGAAACACTGCCCCCTGTTGGCCAAAGCAGTAAGTGTTGCTGGGCGTATGGGCACATGTGAGCTCCATTTTCCGGGTGAAATGTCCACAGAGGGGCGCCAAAAGTGAGTTTTTTTTAAGCTGTATAGGCATATTTTATAAACTGAACCCTCCCCAATCCAAACCGAACCATCAGTGGAGAAAAAATATAATGTTCGATAGAAAAATGCAAACTTTAAGTTGCACTCGCCACTGATTATGCAAACGCGACTTTCCTGGCTACAACTCGGGATTCAAACTCAGGTCTTCCAACATGCTTCCATTTGCAACATGCCGACTTCCTGTGTGATCCCGTTGCAGAACTCATCCCATACAGTCTTCAGTTCAAGGTCGCTTGTTAAAGTGGCACAATTACCTGCTGTTCACGGGGCAGTCAGCCAGATTACCTTTAGTCTGACCTGTTAAGGTTTATGATGGGTCACTTCTTTATTTTCACTTTCTGATTTCTCTTGGTGTGTTAGTGTTTGCTGTGTGGTATCAACCCTGTCGCAATCGAGGTATCTTAACCTTGCAAAGTCCAAAGTTTCAGAAAGTCTTACGGTCGGCTTAAGATGTGCGATTGTGAGAGTGCAAAACAGGTTCTTCCTCGGTGGATAGCTGTAAACCAGACTCCTCCCTGAACCACACGGGATATAAAGTGAAACGTCTTGATAAATGCTGAACTTCAGAAGAGCCGAGATAACGCTACGTGTTGCTGGAGCAAAACAACTGCAAGACAAATGAGTCGAAAACGTGAAGATAGTGAGTTCATTTCAATGTTGATTGAGCTTAATTTGTATCGATATTCCATTAAACCACATTAAATGTTTTAACTAGAATGGTTTTCTGTGGGGTTGAAAATGCTTAATGTGAAAATATTGCCTTTCCCTTTGGATTAGGAGTTTTGGCAGTACATATTGTTTATGTCAAGAGACATTTGGTATAGTCGTTGTTTAAGTACATGTTCATGTTAAGCATTTTAGAATGTGCAACGGCTGTTAAAGGAGACTTTACACAAATATGGTCAGTGACCAGGGTTGGGGAGTAACAGAATACATGTAACGGGATTACATATTTAAATACAAAATATTAGTAACTGTATTCCACTACAGTTACTATTTAAATTTATGTTTGTTACATTCCAAAAGTGTTTTGATTACCGAAGAGATAATTTTTTATTTTATTGTCATTTGTTTCATTTAATATTTCGTTGTTTCAGATTGAAAACATTTATACATATAAATGATCCAAAGTGCATTTGAACAGCGGTGAAACACTTTATGATGTTACATTCATACGAGCAGACAGAGAAGTACGTTTGAAGCAAGTTTGGAGCAGAAGAAATAGAAATAAACCTTGTGTAAATTGTTAGCTTTACGCTAAGTTAAAATCATGTTGGGGTTCTGGGTATCTCAGCGAGTATTGACGCTGACTATCACACCTGGAGTCGCGAGTTCGAATCCAGGGTGTGCTGAGTGACTCCAGCCAGGTCTCCTTAGCAACCAAATTGTCCCGGTTGCTAGGGAGGGTAGAGTCACATGGGGTAACCTCCTCGTGGTGGTGATTAGTGGTTCTCTCAATGGGGCGTGTGGTGAGTTGTGTGTGGATCGTGGAGAGTAGCATGAGTCTCCACATGCTGTGAGTCTGCGCGGTGTCATGCACAACGAGTCACGTGATCAGATGCACGGATTGACGGTCTCAGAAGCGGAGGACACTGAGACTTGTTTTGCTCATTTGGAGCACATGAGGCGAGTAACGGTGCCACCACGAGGACCTACTAAGTGGTGGCAATTGTATAATTGTCAAAACAAGTGAACAAATCTACCGGTGCTGAAGAAGTAATCCAAAGTATTTAGATTACATTACTGACCTTGAGTAATCTAACGGAATATGTTACAAATGACATTTTACAGAATGTAATCTGTAGTGAAGTACATTTCAAAAGTAACCCGCCCAACTCTGTCAGTGACGGAAGGTGCATTTTTTAACAAATCAGTTAAATCATCGATTCAGTGACTCACTCTTAACACAATTAAGACGTTCATTTGTCTCCACCTACTGCCGTAAAAATGCAACTTGCAGAAATAGCGACTAAACGAATCCAGTCGGTGAATGTGTTCAAAAGACTCGACTCACCGAGATGAATCAGAAACACCAACTTGAATTCCTCAACCTGCATTATTGAAAAACTGTTTATTTATTAATGATTAAATCAACAGAACTGCACTGAATCTTTCTTCCCTTATCTGCAGATGGAGACTCTAATATTATTTACTCCAAGCGGCTACGGAGTGAACGGCCCACCATTGATTTCAATGTTTCAAGTGAGATCAATCGGAAGTTATTGGATGGAGAAACGTGGAAATGCAAAAAGGAAGTTTCAAAAAAACCAAGTGTGCAACTTGCATCAGCTAAGATTGACATACTTGACACCATAAACATGATTGACACATATGACAGACCAAAAAAGACCAAAAAAGAAGGCTGCTATGCTGGATCTGGAAAATATATAGATGGTTTTGAAGACAAACCAGGAAAGAGAATTCCCAAATTTGGAGCTCATGCAGAAGCAGGAGTGGGTCGTGCCCGCGCTGAACTCAGCGTGTTAGAGGCAGAAGCCAAGGGTCCCAATGCCATGGCTGGCGCTGAAGCAAGTGTGCTTGGAGTTGGAGCGATGGCACGGGCTGAGATTGGCAGCACATCGGCCAAAGCCGGCCCAGTTGGTGTTAAGCTGGGTCTTGGAGTCGACACTGGCGCATCTTTTGGTGTGGGTGGGTTGGAGGCAAAATTCCTGGGAACTGGAATCTCAATTGGTCCAAAAACCAGTGTGTCTCTTTTGGGTTCGGAAGTTGAATGTTCTATCATGTAGACATATTGATGATCTCTGAATGCTTTTACGTTGGCACAGCCGCTGGCCACGTATTTAAATGTCCAATCTTGCAGTTGTCAATATTAGCAACTGGTCAATAATTCTTCTCAAAGCATCATTAATGTCTAAATGAATACTTGTATTCACCAACATTTGTTCACTGACAGCTCAACAGTGTAAATGCAAAGCAGGAACTTTTATGAATAAACGCATGTGTATGTAATAACTCACATCTGGATGATCTGCATCTCATTATTAAAGGTGAATTAAGTGCATTTTTGCTTATTAAAAATGTTTTACACATCAAGACCTGAATAGCGTTTTTAAGAGATATGTTGAATATGATGTAAAGTCACATGAGATGAAGACTCCGGTCATATCAGTAACCTAATAAAAGCTGCTTAATTTTACATGGAGCGGGTCGCCCCCTCATGGGCGCTGCCATGTTGACAACACATTCACTGTGTCATGCAACTGACTACCTATAATTACGACAATAATAATAACATGTAATCACACTTTATATAGTGCTTTCGGCCAATGCTCAAACTAAAAAGTACATGTAAACAAATCAAACAATGAAACAACAAACACAATATACTTACGACAAACAACAACGGAGCCCAAGTCGACAGTAAAGTCCAGTGGGATGGTATCAGCAGGAAAGGGTCGTTTCAGATCATTCTCGCGCCCTAAGCGAGGTCCCTATTGGCACTGTCATCTGGCGGGAGATTGGTATGGCAGATGCCTACTCTTTGGTGCCCTCCCAGCAGGCGGCACGCTAGGTGCCTAGAAACGGCCCTGTCAGCAGGACTGTCATCCAACAGACCGTCTCAACGGAATGAGCGCAAATGAAAATATATTTCTATTTCTTTTAAGATCAAGTTTCAGTTTCCTGTAATCACACTCATTTCACACTCATACAAAGAAGTCGTTGCCATGGAAACTGGGGCATCTTGGTAATTGCCTGCTATTCACAGGAGTGCCAGTTTCCCTTTCATAAAGATTTATGATGGGTAAGTCACATATTTCACTTTCGGTTTCAGCTTGTGAACAAAAGGTCAGCAGTTCATTCTCAGTGTACACACACAAGTGGCTGTCCTTGGGAAGTGCCGCCCACCTGTTATTGGCATCGGAGTGAGACGGTGCTCAACCTTTCCCTGCTGAAGCTGCACAGCCGCCCAGCGCACTCGGACCCAGGTCTTGTGCGTAGGGTCCTCAGTACATACACACTCTGGCATATTCAGGATGAGCTCAGAGTGGAGAAGGTCTTTCTACCCCAATCTTTGTCCAGCACTAGGTGTCCATTAGGCGTGGTCGAGGGGTATCGGGAACGCACAGCAGGTTGTGGGGTTGAGTCTCCAGCTCGCACTGAGGACGGTGTGATGCTGATGTCACTGTTGACATCGGTTTCTCTCTTTGAACTCATCTGTAGTCGTCCACACACCCCTTTCTATTTCTAGACTCCACCCCCCATCATCCTCCATTAATAAGGACAGCTTCGCCTCAGTGTTGACTAAAATTGAGGATCTGTGCCCAACTGTGGGGACAACTACTTCACTATCCACAGATTCCTACTCTTTGGACCCAAAAACTGCCACCCCAACCTCCACAGGCCCCCGGGATGTGTCCGAAATTACTAGTAGCACTAACCTGGCCACAGTGTGGTTGGGAAGTTCAAACGAATTCAGGCGTACGGATGTTTCTATATATGGGCAGCGTTATGGACTTGGCATTATCTCAGCCCCACCCATATCTTTTGGACTCCACCCAATCTCATTTTAACCACACCCCCTCACCTCTCGCCAATTTCTCAGAAATAGACAACATGCTGTTTGACAATACAGCTTGAAGTGCACCCTTAGCACAGCCTCAGGTGCATCAAAAGTTGTTACCATGGTTACGGATGATATTGTTAAGACTCTTTCTGTCTGGTTTTGGTAGCGGTGGTATGAGCCAATCAGCTCTTCCACCAAATCAGACATTCAAATTAGTCCTTAATGAACAGGATATCCTCAAGGAAGTGTTGGTTGGTCTTGATTTAAGGGGAACTATTACATTTTGTACTTTCCATAATAGCACACCTACTAATAGCATCACCCAGACGTCTACTTGATGTGTGTTTACAGTCATGGATATCATGTGACAGAAAGTTTCTTGCCTCAGAAATTAGCTCCATTTCTGTTTGTTTGCGCCCCACACAAGTTCAGGTCAGGGCACTGGGACGGCCATGGCAGAACCTTGTTTTTGTGTCCAATGAACCATTTTTGTGTTGATTTTGATGTGCATTTTGGATCATTGTCCTGCTGGAAGATCCACCCAGGGCCCATTGTAAGCTTTCTGGCAAAGGCAGTCAGGTTTTTCTTCTGTTGGTATATGATAGAGTCCATGATGCCATGTATCCGAACAAGATGTCCAAATCCTCTGGTTTAAAAACAACCCCACAAGATTAAAGATTCACCACCATAGTAAACGGTGGGCATTGGGTACTTTTCCATATGGCTACTCTCTGTGTGTGCCAAACTCATCTCTGGTGTTTATTTTTGTTTCATCTGACCATAGACCACAGTCCCATTTTAAGTTCCAGGAGTGTCTGGCAAACTGAAGACGCTTGAGTTTGTTGTTGGATGAAAGCAGAGGCTTTATTCTTCAAACCCTCCTAAACAATCTGTGATCTCTGAGTGCAGTTTTGGGGACTTTCCGCCCCCAAGACCCAACTAATGCAATTCTCCAGCTGTGGTCCTTATTTATGGCCACTTGAACCATACAACTAATGGTGGAAATGGCTATTTTCTTATAGTCACTTCCCATGTTGCGAACCTCGAACAACATTTTGCCGCACATCAGAACTTTATTCTTTAGTCTAACTCACTGCGATTGATGATTAAGGGGATTTGGCTTTCTGTATGCGTTACCTCATATTTATACCCCTGTGAAACAGGAAGTCATGGCTGATCACTTTCATGTTCCTAGTCACCCATGAGCGCTAAACTTTTTTTTTAATATGAATGGGAATATACTTCAGATATATTTCACTCATAAGAACTTCTAGAGGTGCCAGTAATTGTGGCAAACATGTTTAGGAGAAAACTATTTAATTATGAGATTTTTCCCCTTTCAATTGTTTTACTTCAATTAAAGGTTACATTTTTGTGAATATTTTGAAAGATCAAAAGGATAAACAATAGAGACATTTTTCACAGCCTTCTTTGCCCAAATTTACCAAGGGTGCCAATATTTTTGGCCACAACTGTACTTGTGAATAATGATGTCTCAGATGTCAATAAGACATTCAGCAGATTACTTTGAGACGTTTATGTAAATCTGATCTATTTAACATGTTTCACAGATTTTAATTAGATGATGATGATCTCCAAATTAAAAGATATCTCAGACATGTGTGTGTGTGTGTGTGAGTGTGTGTGTGTGTGTGTTGTGTGAGCGTGTGTGTGTGTGTTTTATGGACTACAGAAAGAATGAACCAGAAACATGAAGGTTGTGAAACAATATTTTCTATTAAATTATTGTAATTTCTTGTGTACATTTAAAGAAAATTTACACACAACGTTTTTTCAAAAGAAACCGGACATGCACGTTTGACCTCGGAAAGGGCTCTTTAGAGACATCATTCATCGGTTCGATTTTTCCATAGGAATTTTCCCATAACACTTTTTACATGTTCCATAGTTTGACTGTACACAGTCCGAAGCCACAGTTAACTATGACATCTCTTTACAATGTGCAAAATCCTCCAGGACAAGGAATAAACA